>PVJA010048495.1:0-14176 GCA_004027025.1 Myocastor coypus
GCCTTGAGCTCACTTTTGTAGCCCAGGCTGGCCTCGAACTCACACCAATCCTCCTGCCTCAGCCTCCCAAAGTGCTGGGATTACAGGCGTGAGCCACCACGCCCGGCTTGAGCTCACTTTTGTAGCCCAGCCTGGTCTCGAACTCACACTGATCCTCCTGTCTCAGCCTCCCAAGTGCTAGGATTACAGGCGTGAGCCACCACACCCAGCCCTTAGGCAGCTTTGAAGAGCAGCTATAAACTAAGGAAGAAGAAATGGAGAAACCAGCTCAAGATGGATGTTTGAACAAAAAAGTAAGACTAAATTACCTGAAATATTGACTGTTGGAGATCTCCTAGAGTTTTTCTTTTATCAAAAGTCAAATCCCACATGCTTTCTGTCTGACAACTGACTGGGTGCAGAGCTCCATTGAAGAAATGATAATGAGGCCCCATGTGGAGATGTAATTCAATATTATTATTTGCAGAATCACATTCTGTCCTTCATAGAGACATAAAAAATACACAAATGCTGTTTTTATAATAGACACTGTTCTATCTCAAATCAAAAATATCTGCTTTACAAGGCAAGTAAGTTCTCCATTTTAAGTACTACCCTTTTTTCTATCTGCTGAAATGATGGGCCATAATAAATAGCAAACATGTAGCTGTAATCACAACCACAAATTCCAAGGGAAAACTACTGCTATGTAAATTGTGCAGCATTGTCTGTATCTGCACAAATGCTGAAACCTGAAATCTTTTTTCTTGAGGATATCATACAGTTATGGACAAAATGCTAGAGGCATGCTCACACATTTGTTCAGAGGCAGATTTACCAGCCTGTGTACCACCCTGACTTTCACTTGACTCCTTGGGCTCCTCCACGTCAGCAGCTGCCAATATCACTTCCCACCTGCGCTAGGGTGCTAGCTGCTTCTGACTCCACCCACCTGACTCAAAGCCTGGTGCCAAACTCAACTCTCCTAGGTGCTGTGCCCAGGAAAGAGCTGGCATGGGCTGTCTCCCAGAGCCAGACTTCGGATACATTGTATTATCATGGTCCAAGACAGCACCAGCTTTCCTGATGACTACACTGAAGCCGTTATTACTGGCAGATTACTGGGTTGCCGTCCCTCCCACCAGACGACTTCTGCAGGCTATTTTTTACACTGTATTTCAAACTTCCCTGTCACCGAATCTGCCCTTTGGGTCAGTAGGGCATGTGAATGGAAACACGGAAACACACATTTCCCTGAACAATGCCCTACTGACCCTATGAGACAGCAAATAAACATTTTTTTTATGGTTCAGTGTGAGACCTCCCAAAGAAAATGTTAAGATCATTAGGTTCTCAGCAGCCATCTGTAAGAATTCACTGTAGGTTTCTGCCCTACAGTGCACAGAATTCCTAATCTTCTCTGTGAAAATCAGCCCATCTTGAGATTGCCATCACTAAAAGTCAGTTTTCCACAGCTACTTAAAATTTTTGTGCAGGTGAAGTGGGCATGGTGGTGCATGCCTGTAATCTCAGCACTTGCAAGGCTGAGGCATAAGAAGCACTGCAAGAAAGAGGTCAGCCTAGGTTACATAGTAAACTCAAGGCCAGCTTGGACTACATAGCAAGGCCCTGTCTCAAAAACGAAAGAAAGAAAGAAAAAGAGTGATGGTGTTTTGGATGACAAGCTGTCTCTGCAGAATCCATTTTCCCAACTGCCATCTCTAGCCTTGGTAGTCTTCCATCCCTACTTAGCCGTGGCTACTTCATGTCAGTAAACGTCACTCTCACAGACAAGCGTTACTTCAAAGGAATGAAAACTTTACTATAAAAATTCAGCGGCCAATAGATGGCTCTCTGTTTTAGATCTCGACTCCCAGAAAAACTACTCAAACTCTGAAAGTAACTTAGGTTACCTTTTCTTCTGCAGTTCCATGTTGGCTGCGTCCATTTCCTGCAGCAAATGACAAGGAACCCTGTATCTCGGGTTAGCTCGAGCTGTGAACAAAACTTCTCATGAACTTGTGTTGGCTAAATGAAATTGGGACACTGAAGAGGCAGCATGAAGACCAGAAGGATGGTGCTGAGCTGGGAAAGCTGCTGAGAGCCAGCTGTGTGAACGCAGATCTCCCTGCGGCTCAGCACTCCCTGATCAAATGGAAGGCAGGCAGTTTTTAAATCCAAGCTAGAAGAATTTCACTTCTTCTACTCTCTTTAAGTATGTTTTAAGAATGAGCACTATTTTTATCCTGATTATAAATGTAACAACTGGGGCTGGGGAGATAGCTCAGTAGAATACGTGCTTGCCTGGCATGAGCAAGGGCCTGAGTTCAATCCCTGGTTCCACAAAAAAAAAAAAAAAAAAGTCATCAAACCAACTTTAAGGGAAAACTCATTTTCTATATATTCAAATTATGGTCATACCACAATTCAAGTCAGCGAAAAAACAGCAATACTCCATCTGAAGACATACTTTTCCTGTTAATATATATTAGTGTAACTGGAAATTTTATTTTTTTTTTGTAATTGGGAATTTTAATGTACAGTATTTCTGTCAAAACTTGTCCTCTGTATAATACAGAGCCTTTTAAGTTAACAACATAGTTAGGTAACTTTCAGATGTTGACAGTTAATTTACTTAGATTGTCATGCAAACTAGAAACTGGTTTATTCTTATTCTTTATAAAAAATGATCACTATTCTCATTTTCTAAGAACATTCTCTTCATCTCTAATCATAGCTGTGCTGCAATCTAAAAATCTTTCCTACTATGGGTTTTTTTATGTCTGAAAGGACTTCAAAAAAATAAAAAATTGGACTGATTTATTACTCCTATTAACAGCTTCAGTTAAAAAATCTCATTATTACAAGTGGTAAACATTAACCTTTCTTGGCATAAGGTAGTGCTTCAAAGAAATTTTTATTGCTCAGGGATCATTATCTTCATGGAAAAGTAAAAAGAAACAGGAAAATAAAGATTATTTAAGACCAAAGCCACTTACATAATTCAATGGCAACATGGTGGAACAATAAATACAAGCCTGAACATAGTGCAGTCACACTCCAGTATGTCAACCCTAGGAAGGGAATTTTCTGAAAGAGTCTTGCTCTATAGTTCAGGCTGGTTTTGAACTCATAGTGATCCTTTGCTTTAGCCTCCTGAGTGCTGGGATTACAGTTGTGTGGTACCATGCCCAGCCTAAGCAGAAAATATTATAAAATCTAATAAAACTCCATCATGACCTCTGATTATACTGGAAAAATTAAATAGAAACATATAATCTTTATAAAATGACAAACTATTATATTTATTTTCTTTTTTCTTTCTTTTTTTTGGAACCAGGGACTGAACACAGGTCCTTATGCTTGTCAAGCAAGTGCTTATTCTACTGAGCTATCTCCCCAGCCCCTAAACTATTATATTTCATTTGGCATAATGTATTCCTTTTTTTTTTTTTTTTTTTGGTGGTACCAGGGACTGAACTCAGGACCTTAAACCTTCCAGGCAGGTTATGCCACTATATCCCTCTCCTTACTTCTTTAAAATATTGCTTAGACTGAAAATACTTTAAATGTTCCTAGGGTAAGCCTTTTAAGAGGAAAAATTCAAGCAGCATTCCACATTTATGATCACTGAATAATAGTAACATTTTTCTTTCCATACCTTCAGGTGGTCTCTGCAACTGGGATTTCCGATAAAACAACATGTAGGCACTTTCTTTACCCTGGAATTGCTGTTCAATGTCTTTTTCCTTGATTGGCTGGACTTTGGAATCATTTATATCAAACCAGTGGGGACAGGTTGTGTTATCATCTGATCCTGGGGGTTTTGAAGCCAGCATCTGGAGAATCTGCTGTCCATTACTTTGGAAATGAGACTCAGCCTGGGGAGAAAGCTTCTTCTGTAGACTAACTGTACTTTCATCTGAACTGAGCAGAAATGTCTGAGAATGGACCTGTAAGAACTATACAGAAACAAAAGAACAAATACTAAATAACATTTAAAAAATATATTAGTCTTGATAAAAATTATTTTTCTTCCCTTTTGTTTTTTTAAAAATGTATTTAGTACGGGGTCTATAGGGCCTCACTACACAGATTGGACTCTTAGTGATCCTCCTGTTTTCAGCCTCCCAAGCACTGGGACTATAGGCGTGCACCAACATACCCAGTCTCAGCACACCCTGGGTCCCTGTGGCTGCCTAAACAGGCACTTTAATCTGCTGAGCTACCAGGCCAGCCCTTTGGATTAAACATTTTTTTATAAATTTTTTAATTTTATTTTTTTCTTGTTTCAGAACTTTTGTTTATTTTTATGGCCGGCTCAGCCTGTCCTGAGGGCAGGGCTGGTGCAGCATGTGGTGCCGGAGATCGAATCGTGGTCTCTTCAGCCGCCCAAGCTTTCCTAAGCAGGTGCCTCAGACCACTGAGCCATCCTGCCGGGCCCTGGATTAAATTTTTAAAGTTCACCTTTATTTCTGGCTGATGAAGGAGACTGAGGTGATATGTTCTAGTATGACATTTAATGAAAGTCAGAATGCTCTGTTCAATTGTCACAGCAAGGGAGAGAGCTGCCAAGCCACAATCTGAAAATCATTTCTATACCTCAATAACCCTTTTTTTTTAAAGTCCTTAAAGTCAGGGGCTGGTAATATAGCTCAGTGGTCTGAAGTGCCTGCTTAGGCAAGCTTAGGCAACCACAGGGACCATGGTTTGATCCCCGGCACCACATGCTGTGCCAGCTCCACCCCCAGGGCAGGCTGAGCTGGCCATACCATAAATAAATAAATAAAGTAAGTAAGTAAGTAAGTAAGTTTAAAAAAAATAAATGAAAGTCCTCAGGCAGAACACACTGTTCTGAAAGGGTTAAAGCAATCTGAAGAAAGCACAGAAGCACGGCAATCGCACGGTGCATCAACACTACGTTTAAATCTGGCAATCCAGACTCTGCTGGAATAAAGTACTAACCACCAGCTTTGGTTATCTTTTAGGGTTAGCGGTTGTTCTGAGAAGGAAGTTCCCACTTTAAGACTGGCCATTAGGAACAAAGCTATACTAAGCCACCACATGGGCCCACTCCAGATATGAGGCCATTGGCATGCCTGCCTCGCAGCCTGGAGGAGTGACAGTCACCACTCCCAGAGAGGGTCCAGGTGGAATATGCCTTGTGTGCTATATGCCCATACAACAATCTGAGAAAAAAAGAAAAAGGACTAAGTACAACACCTAAGGGGAATCCATCCTCCCAGGTGGGTCACTGTCCATTATGGCAAGGGACACCAAAGCAACATGTCTAAAGTCTCTTTGGGAAATCAAACTCCTGACAAGGGAGTCAAGAAGGGCAGCTTTGCAGCCCTTCAACATCCTAGCCTTATTCTCAGTTCCTAGATAGCACTGGTCCTTCTCAAAGGACACACTAATGAGGTATAAAAACCCTCATGGAAATGATCACTCAAATTTTCACAGAATTAGGACTATCCATGTGAACCTCCGCAAGATCTGAAGCTCCTCTTCAAAAAGCAAGACTCTAGTTCTGCCTTGAGGACAGATAAAGTGACACTGGTCGCCTGTCTAATGTCCCTTTCTGCCTCCACACACTCCTGACAGGCACACCAAGCTCTCTTCCATTAAACAGGCAGCTCAACAAGTTCTCCATGTAGAGACACTAGAGTGACTCCTTTCTCCACAGCCCAGCTGGTGAGCCACGCCATCCTAAGGCAGAGTGTAGTCCCCAGTAGGTAGGCCTACAGACCCTTCAGCAGGAAGCAGCTATATTAAGCCAGAGACCTCCATTCCCTCAGCAAGCCATAAAAAATGATGAAGAAACGAGGCAAGGGCTTAGTGCATGGCAAAGTGGCTGGGGTACCTGGGCAACCTGTTAATCATGGAGAATGCTGTCTCACAGGAATAAGGCACACCCTGCACATAGTGCCTACCAGGGAATGCTATTCCAATTCTCCTGGCACAAAGCCATGCACATGGTAATTTTGTGGCGTGAGAATAAGTGAGTTTTTGATGGGAAGGCTTAGACCTGACACCAGAGAGAGGACATAAAAGACACTAACCACGAAGCTCCAGGCTGCTGGGAGCCTCCCCAGTCGCCTGCCTCACTCTGCAGGGCGTGCTTCCTTTCCTATTTTCCTGGTCTGAACTCACTCTTCAGAGTGCTTCTCTGCAGACGGACACCTTTTCTTCTTCAGCTCTCTTTTGCACTTCATCTTCCTAAAATAAATGTTCAACTTTCCCCTTCATCAATTCTGCCCAACCCTTTGGGACAGTGAGGTCTCACAAAGGTCTAGCTGGTCACCACAACAGCAGCATCGTCTGTCCTCCTCCTGTCTCTGCCTCTCACCCCTTCCCTCTTGCTGTTTAACTCTTATGTGGCCTTGGCGCCCCACCTTTTCCCTGGCAGGAAGGCCTTTCTAAACACAAACACGAGGGGCTAAGCGTAACCTTTGCTTGCCTCATCAGTCAACCTGTGCAAGGGACTCACGCTTTGCTAAAGGTAACCTGTGATAGTTAATGCTCTGAAAGTTTGTGCCTTCATCATAAACAGAAAGACCTGAGAATATGACCCAAAGACAGTACTTATCATTCTGTGTATAAGAACACATGATAATGAAGTTGTTTAGCTGATTTACTTTAGGGACAATTAAATATCAGAAATTTGAAAGCACTGAATAATGAACTTTGTGCATAGTCAAGATTTTTACTGTTTGACAGTTGGGGATTGATTCTTCTGTGCCTCCAATATCTTCGCTAATTAGTCCCAGGAATGGGGAAAAGCTTCCTAAAAACCAATTGTCCTAATGAAAAGCACAAGCTCTATAGATAAATAATGTAAATGATTGTCAGGAGAGTATCCAAAGCAGGAAGGCCTTAAGTGTGGAGGAGAGTCCTTCCAAGGAGGGTAAACCAGTGACCTCTGTGCTAGTCCATCTTGGTCTGCAGCAGCTATGGTGAGATAGAGTTCATGCTGTAGGCAGGAGTCTCATGCTGGTGAGGTGCAGAATTTGAGAGTATTGGGGAGGGATAAGGAAAATTCCGTAAATGTGCGCCATGTCTAGCTCAAATCCCCCAAATCCTCAGCTAACCCCTCACTGGTGGGTTGACAGCACAAGGCCACATGGATCCTAACAGAAGACAATAGCTCAGAGGTTCTCTGAACAGAGCTTTCTGCTGCTGAGCAGAAAGAGCATGAAGTTCAAGTCATGTCAGGTTACAGGGGGAAGGCACATTTTTTTCACAGTCAGATGATAGATTTTAGGTGTCAAATAGAGGACATTATGCAGATGCTTATAAAATTTTTAAAAGAGTAAACATTTAAAAATGTGAAGACTGGGGCCCGGCAGGATGGCTCAGTGGTCTAAAGTGACTGCTTAGGAAAGCTTAGGGGGCTGCAGGGACCGCGGTTCAATCCCCGGCACCACATGCTGTGCCAGCCCTGCTCTCAGGGCAGGCTGAGCTGGCCATAAAAATAAATACACAAACAAACAAAAGTTCTGAAACAAGAAAAACAAACAAACAAACAAACAACAAAAAAAATGTGGAGACTGGCTGGGCAGATAGCTCCATGGACAAGTGTCTGCCTGGCAAGTGCAAAGTTGTGAGTTCGAACCCTGGTCCCCCCCCCCCCCCACAAAATCATCTCTACTTTTGGGGGCTGGGGAGATAGCTCAGTAGAATAAGTGCTTGCCTGGCAAGTGCAAGGGCCTGAGTTCAACCTCTGGTTCCACAAAACACACAAAAACGTGAGGACTAGCAGTGGCCAGTGCTGGATCCCCAGTGTGCCATGCCTGCCCTCACCACCGGGGCATGCTGAGGCAGTGATTGAGACTGGGCCTGGTGGTGCATGCCTGTAATCCTAGCCATTGGGAAGCTGAAAACAGAATCACTATGAGTCTGATCTATGTAGTGAGACCCTGTACACCCTGTGCTAAATTCATTACAAAAGAAAAAAAAAAAAAAAAGTGCTCCTGTCTGGCAAGCACAGGGTCCTGAGTTCAATCCCCACCCCAGTACTGGGGAAAAATACATACATACATACATACATACGTACATACATAATAAAATAAAAATCCATTCTTAGCTTGCAAGTGTACAAAAATAAGCAAGAGGCAAATTTGGCCCAAATATCCCTTAAAAGGAAAGACCATGCCCCAGAAGTAAGGGCCATTCCCTACAACTGAACACAAATTGCAGTAGCTTTATCTTACCAAAGCTACACATAGAAGCTTCCACAAGGCTGAGGTGCCACATTTGTTAACTGGCCTTAACTTATTCTACCTTGTACTGATAAATTGTATCACATTTTACTCCATTAATATAGCTATAATCTGTTAATTTATAATTGAAAAATTAAAATATATAAAAGAATATATGATATGGAAAGAAACAGGACACTGGATTCTTTTTTTTTTTTTTTTTTTTTGTCTTTTTGAGACAGGGTCTTGCTATGCAGTTCAGGCTGGCCTTGAGCTCACTTTTGTAGCCCAGGCTGGTCTCAAACTGGCACCGATCCTCCTGCCTCAGCCTCCCAAGTGCTGGGATTACAGGCGTACGCCACCACGCCCGGCTCAGCCACCATTCTTGAAAGAATAAAATTTAAAAGGTACAATACATATTGTGAAAGGGAAAGAAATTGCTCAATAGAAAAGAACAATAGCGATAAGGGAAAGGAGAAAAGCAAAATATACATATAAACACACACACGCATGATAGCTAATGTAATTGCCTTAATTTGTATTGATTTATTGAAAGAAACAGTTAATGCTTAATTTTTTTGACTCATTTTATAAGCTTTTATCTGGTAATCTGACTAACTAGTTTGGAGACAATACTATGCAATATAACAACCATTGTTTAATTCTACCATCTTGTTTTTGAAATCCTGTAGTTTCGATTTTTAAAAAAATTTTTATTCTCTTTTAAAAAATACACTTTGGAAGGTGGGGAGGGATAATTGATATTGCCTGGTATTCTGTCAAAAAGGTTGAAGGGGTAATACAGACACTTTGTGGAGGATATTTAAATGTATAATAATATTGTTTTGTGGTAATTATCTTTTCTTTTTTGAATTTGGTACAGGGTCTACATGGTCTACAGGTCTCACTACATAGATTGGACTCTTAATGATCCTCCTGTTTTCAGTCCCCCAAATGTTGGGATTATAGGCTCATGCTATCACACCCAGTCTCAAGGCAAGATCTCAGCATGCCCTGGGGGCAGGACCTATATTGCACACTAGGGATTGAACATTGGCCACTGTGCTCTGCCTAAGCAGGTGCTTTAATTCACTAAGCTATCTGACCAGCTGATTATCTTTTTTTGTTGTTGTTTTGTTTTTGCTTTTTTGCAGTACTTGGGATTGAACCTAGGACCCTGCGCTTGCCAGACAAGTGCTTATTCTACTGAGCTATCTATCTCCCTGGCCCCAGATTATCTTTTTTTGAACAAGTGTTTTATTACAAATTATTGAATCAGCAAAGAAAAGTGATTAAGAACTGAGCATGGTGGTACATTTCTGTAACTTTAGTTCTTGGGAGGCTGAGGCAGAGGAAGATCAATTCAAGTTCGAGGCCATCCTGAAATGAGATGCTGTCTCAAAAAGTTTAAAAGTTGATAAATGCCTAGCAAGGCCAATGAAAAGCAAAGCTCAATGACACAAATGTAACAGTAATGAAAAAAAGAACTTAACTTCAAATCTTACAGATTTTAAAAAGATAATATGATTTTTAAAACATGAGAAAGTGGGTGCTCTTTTGAACAACTTCATGGTAAAAACTTTGATATCTCACATAAAGGAACAAATTCTCATTTTCCAAAATAAACAAGAACCAATATCTTACTGAGATACACTTCCAAAGGAAAGCTTGTGTAGCTTCAGAAACATGACACAGGTAGGGAAAGGAAAGGGGTATTAGCAGGCATCAGTGGGTCCTAAAAGTCCTAAATGTGTATGTACCTAGTAACACAGCTTCAAGATAAGTGAAGCATCAATCACCAAAATGAAAAAGAGGAGAGGACAAACCTGCGATTATAGTTGGGAGTTCTTGTTTGTCTGATTTTTTTTGAGAGAAGGTCCTGTTATATTGCCCAGGATGATTTCAAACTCCTAAAATCAAATGATCACTTGTCTCAACCTCCCACGTAGCTGGGACTACAGGTATTGCCACCAAGCTTGGCTAGGTGGGGTTTCAAAACTCATTTCAGTAACTCACACAGCAAAAGGACCAAAAAATAAAAGTGCAGAGAATGCAGAGCACTCTTAACCACATGATCTCGTTAACACTTATGAACCACTATACTCCAAAACAACAAAGAAAACTTTCTTCAATGAACACAGAACATTCAGCAAGACAGGTCATTCTCTGAACCATGAAACAAGTCTCAAAAAATTAAGAGATGTGAAATCATACAGAGTACACTCTCAAAGTGCCACAGTGCTATGCCTGGATCTGGGTGTCCCCCAAAGTTCTGTGTGTGTCCAGGGCAGGGCTCTTGAAGGTGAGGGAAGCACAGAGGTATGGTGCTCATCAGAGGTCCACTGACCGCTCTTATCTGATTGCTGATAGGAGGACCTGGGAGGAGGGTGGTCCGTGGGACCACGGTCGGAAGGGTTCTTGCCCCTGGCTCTTCCCCCTGCTCTGTGCCTCCTGGCCATGGTGATGTGAGCAGCTTTAGGCTTGTGCCCTTTCACCATGCCACTTCTGCCTGGGAGCCAGCAGACCTTGTGGGTCCTGTGGGATTGTGAGCCACAAGAAACTTCAGTGGTGGGAAGGTTACAGAGACATACAGCATTAATCAGAAGCAATTTATAGACAGAAAAGAATCCCAGAAATTCTCACATATTTGGATGTGAAGAACAGTTCCAAAGAACTCATGGGTCAATATAAGCAAAGGATCAAAGGGAATTACAAACTATTTCAAAATGAATGGTAATAAAAGTATGTCAAAGACAGCTATAGCTGAATTATTGCTTAGGAAGAAATCTATCACTTTTTGTTCTGTTGCTGTTTTTTGAGACAAGTTCTATGGCACCTATGGATTCACTATGCAGCCTAGATTGGTCCCAAACTCTGTTCTGCCTCAGCTTCCTAGAATTCTGGGATTACAGGTGTATGCCACCATATCGAGCTAAAATTTAGAGCTTTATTTTTTTTTTTTTAAATTTAGAGCTTTAAAAATGTATATTAGAAGAAAGATTTAAAATGTGAGACACCAAGCAAGAAACTAACCAACAAGGACAAACCAATGGAATAGAAAACAAATAAGCAGTACAGAAAATCAATGTTTTATCTACTTATATCGAAGGCATAGTTTTTTATTGTTTATTTTTGTGGCTGGCACAGCCCACCCTGGAGGTGGGGCTAGCATGGCATGTGGTGCCGAGAACTGAACCACGGTCCCTACACTTGCTTTAAGCAGGCGCTTTAAACTGCTGAGCTATCTTGCGGGTCCTCCAGAGTTTTTGTTTTGTTTTTTAATATTGTGAATTGAACTCAGAATCCTTCACTTGCCAAGCAGGTATTGTGCCACTGAGCTATACCCTCCACCCCCAAAGTTGTTTGTTTTTATAAATAAACTGGATAACCTCCAGCAAGAAAGATGAACATAAAATAGCAAGAAAATACAAGTTAGTGTGAGAAATAGAGTTCTCCATACACCAAAATGATTAATATAAAACATTTTAAACAAGTTTATGCTAAAAAATTAGATGCTAAAAAACTCCACAAAGGCCAGCCAGACAGCTCAGCAGATTGAAACACCTACTTAGGCAGATGCAGCGGTTGGGGTTGAATACACTGAAACAGCAACTGAGAATGGGTGTAGTGGCGTGAGCCTGTAATGTCAGCATTTGGGAGGCTGAAAACAGGAGACTCACTGAGTCTGATCCACATAGTGAGATCCTAGATTCTTGTATTAAATAAATTAAGAAAAAAAAAAAAAAAAAAAAAGAAAAGGGCTGGGTAGATAGCTCAGTAGAATAAGCACTTGCCTGGCAAGCACATGGTCCTGATTCAATCTTTGGTACCACAAAGAGCAAAAATCAAAAACAAAAAATCCCTGCATAAATTCCCTAAAAAAATTTAGACCTAATTCTCTAAAATTATGCAAGTAATAGAAAACTGATGGCTTATGGTCTAATTAAAAGATGTGTGTAAGGGCTGAGGAGCTAGCTCTTTGGCTTAAGTGCTTCCCTAACAAGCGCAAGGATCTATGTTTGATCCCTCATACTACATACCAAGCTGGCCCATATCAGTCACCAAAACCAGGTGCAGTGGCGCACACCTGTAATCCCAGCTCTGGTAGGCTGAGACAGGAGGATCACTATGAGTCTGAGACAGTTCCCAAATCTTCACTACATATTCTGTTGCTCTGCTTGCTTTCAGCTGAACTGTGGTCTTTGGCTTTTGACACTATCCTGTTTGCATTTGATCTCAACACATAGAAAAACACATGACGTAGGATGTGAGAAATTGGAGCAGTCAGGTGACAACACTTTTTTGCTTGTGCTTTTGTGAATAGGAGCCAAAGTCTTTTTTGTTGATTTCATCTTGATAATTCACAGAATAATACCTAGTAAATAATTTAAACAAGCTTTGGTGGCCCACACCTGTAATTAGGAAGCTGAAGTGGGAGGGTCTTAAGTTTGAGGTCAGCTTAGGCTACACAGTCAAAACCCTGTCTCAAAAATGAAAAGCAAAAACCCAAACTAAAAACCAACAAGAAGTAATACCTAAATTGTAACCACTCTATGCAAAACGAATGATTTTTTTATATTGAGCTAATATAATTTTATTTATTCTTTTAATTCACATTAATGAGAAAAAAAGATAAAATAGCAATGAAATAGTTGCAAAACAGGTTAGTAGGGTGGTTATAATAACACATTGCATATTGTTGTCTTCATAGTAGTTATTCAGAGGATAAGATGCGGAATGGTATTTTGTCTAAACAATATTAGTACAAACTTTTACTTTCAGTGAACTAGAGAAAGTAGCTATATATCTATCCTAACTTGGTTTTATATATATAAAACCAAGTTAGGAGATATATATATATATATATATATATATATATATATATATATATTTCTCTTTTCTTTTTTTTCAAAACTAATGATTTTTACCTTCATTTTTTTGTTTTTATTTTTTGAGACAGGGTCCTACTCTATAGTCCAGGCAGGCCTGCGATTCCCTATGCAGCCCAAACTAGCCTTAAAACTCACCTAGTTTTAATGCTCTCCTGCCTGAGAGTGCAGCAGAAGTTGTAACAAAGCTTCCTGAGACTAGGACTTCCTATGCCAATGGCACTTATTTATTACCTTTCGCAATGGTCCATGCTGCTTTTTGTATTTCTTGTTCCAAGATATTCCTATCTTTTTCAAGAGTTTCTGGCCTAGCTGATCAACAGGAAGTAGATTATTCTCCTCCTTATGAAAGAAATACACAGTTACTTAAGAAAACCTGATGAGAAGTAATTGCAACACAAATCCAAAGAAATCAGCAATAAAATGTACCCCAACTACAAACATGGTAAATGGATTTTAATCATGATTACTTCATTACGAATTTTTTTTTAAAGTACCTTAAGCCTCAATTTAGAAAATTTGTCATTTCCTAGGCATTGCAGCTTAACCACTAAAAAGGCAATAACCTGAGGTTTGGTAAATTGCTGGCATTCTTTAGAGGAAATAAGCATTAAAGAAAGATTTTTTTTTTTTTTTTTAATCTATTTCAAAGTACAAACAAGTTCTAAAAGACAGTCATATATAGCTGTTTCAGGATGAATTGTAGCTCTTCAAAACCGACAGGCTGAATCTTTAACCGCCAGTACTTTACAGTGCCACTTTATCTAGAGAAGGTTCTGAAGAGTTGATTAAAATGACAGTTTTCATTTTAGGAAATGGAATCTACTACAATCTGATGTTCTCATATAAACACATGTGCCCCATTCTACCTGTAGTAAGACTGCTTTTAGAACTGTCAATGGATCGTCAATATTTCCTTCATTCTGAAGAGCTTTTAGATTCTCATCTGGCTCCTAGGAAGAAAAGTAACAAGAGTTTTCTATTACAAATCTCCAGAAATGGTGGTAAAAACATCATGGCAATCTATGTATGCTTTGGATTCAGGTACTCTTGGCCCGGAGATCCAAGTTTCATTCAATAATTCTTTTTTTTTTTTTTTTTTTTTTT
>PVJA010048496.1:0-14154 GCA_004027025.1 Myocastor coypus
ATTGTGCTATAGTCAATATGCTGAACCTTTTGAAGGTTCTTGAGACCAATATCTGATTCATCCTGTGTACATAAGTGTATGGTTTTGCTATTGATGTTTTCTGCTTTGTCTGCTTCCAGTCACTTCGTTGTTTAATCCATAACACATTCAGCTGTGTTATGTCCTTAAGTTCTTGTTTTCTTCTTTAAAGTTCTTATATATAAGACAGAGATTGTAAGAGGAGTAGATCTCTGACCCAACAAAGAAAGACCACCTGCACTTAGAGCTATGCAGTAGCTGACCAGGGTTTCCCCTTGGGAGTAGTTATACTGCCAGCAGCATACAACCGTTGGGCCATGCGATGAGAAACTGGCTTAAGAAGCACCCAAGTCCCTTGTAACAATTAAGTTGTTAGAAGTGCAAAAGGCAAGAGATAGGGGCGCTGGGGGCGGGGAATGTATTCCCTTGGGGGAAAACCCTGCCATGGATATAATGCAGTGTTTGATTGTGTGTTAACGATTCAGAGTCACTTTGGTAATGACAAGTGGAGAAAAGTGAAGACAAATGCTTTCTTAATTCAGGCATTTAGGATTACAGTATCAGGAAACACTACTCAGGGAACAAGAAAAATAGAAGGAAAACAGACGCTCACTACAAATTTATATCCCGGAGTTTAACATTTCTATAATGACAATGATATAATTTCATTTTTGACATCATAAAATGGAAATTATAAAAGTGCACAATTTAAAAATGGCCAACATGTACAACTATTTCAGTTTTTATTTTTCAAGAAAATAGAAGGTAAAAGTTTCAAGATCATGACCACAAATGAAGCAAGGCGAAGAATTCAGGTCCAAACTTGCTATCCATCCTTCTGACCCTAGGAAGAAGAAAAGTAAAAGGAGTATTTAGTGCTACAGTTTATCAGAGAAGAGAGTGTGTCACTTCTGACATTTAATTTGGCCTTTTTTTATGTCACAGAGGCCCCCTGAAGGACAACTCAAATCGTGGTATCATGGTACCACTTAAGGATTTAAGAGCAACCAACAGATAGAACAAAATTGGTGGTAGTGGTGAGGGAGGGTGTCAGAAAGTATAAAAAAGAAATGCATGTGTAATAAAATATTTGGCATAGCTATAAAACAGGAAGTGCCTTCACTTCTGTGGGCAAGGGCTGCCTGAGAAGTGAGGAATCTCTGCTGAATATTTCTCTTGGTCGCTCGCTGTTTGTTTTGTCTGGTTTGGATTGGCGTGGGGCTTTTCAAAAATTAACAGAAGGTTAAAGGACACTTTCTGAAATCTTGAATTGGCAGCTGAGAATTTTAAACTTGATTAGAAGTGAGGGGCAAGAAATGACTATTTCTTGAGCACCTATCGAACACCATGATCTGGCTCAGGCTCCTGAGGGAAACGATGCTTCTCTCTCGCAACGTGTAAGGCAGAGGTTATCTCCATTTCATAAACGTGCAACCTTAGGCTCAGAGTGTTTTGATACTGAGTTACTCGATAGTCAGATAGTAAGTGACAGAGGAAACAAACCTCAAGCTGTCTGACTTTCAGGTTCGCACGTGGGGCTCTTCATGTGCCATGAGTAACGCAGAAAGTCTTTCTTCCACAAACCACTGTGCCTTGGCCTGGAAGCTTAAGTCTTCTTTTGAATTCAATGTTCTTTCCTAGAGATTCTTCTTGAATTCCACAACCATAGTAAATTCCCTACAACTGGCAAATTGCTTTTAGACTTGAAATACTCCTGCTATAAATTTGAGTGTGATTTTAGTTGTGGCTAGAAGGACCTAGAGATGAAATTTAATATTGTAGCCTGCCATTTTTTGACTCCCATTTTTCCAGTGCCACATTTCTTGATCGCCTTTGTATTTTTACATTGCACTCACCACCTTTTAATATGCTACTTTATTTTGTAAAAATTATGCTTAGTCGGGGCCCAGCAGGATGGCTCAGTGGTCTAAAGCGCCTGCAGGCAGCTGCAGGGACTGTGGTTCGATCCCCGGCACCACATGCTGCGCCAGCCCTGCCCTCAGGGCAGACTGAGCCGGCCATAAAAATAAATAAACAGACAGACAAAAGTTCTGAAACAAGAAAAAATAAATAAAAAAAAATTTAAAAAAATTATGCTTAGCATTTATTCTCTGTCCCTCTAACTGGAATGTAGATGCTGTATTTTTTGTTTGTTTTTCTTCAGGAAAGCATGGTAATAAGCACTTAGAAGAAAGATGAACAAATTTTTCTGTAAAGAGTCCCATAATGAAAAAAAAAAAAAAAAAAAGAGTCCCATAATGAATAGGCTAGGTTTTATAAATTATGTGATCACTCTCGCAGCTACTCACCGGGCGTGAAAACAGCCATAGTTGACGTGTAAACAGATGAGCACAGCTATATTCTATGAAGATCTTATGTACCCTGAAATAGGAGTACAATATATTTTTGAAGTGTTGTGAAAGCTTGATTTTTTTCTCCTCAACTATTTAAAAATACAAAAACCTATCCTTAGTTTTAGGTTCATACAGAAAGAGGTATTTAGCCTGTTTTGGTCTGCGGGCTATCTGCCAGCCTTCTGACCTAGCACCTGATACACAGGAGGTACTGAGAAAATGGAACTTCCTGGGACCATGCTAAAGATATAGAATGTATCCTGTGCTACCCAGGTACTGCCTGCCTTCCCAGCACATGAAAACAGTAGCCAACTTAACCAGTGGCCCCGCCACCTCAGATCTATGGGAATGGCTGCTGCCTCAGAGCAGGGCTGGCCCAGTATGACTCAGTGTGTCCAGCTAGGAGGGCTCTCTGAGAACTTGCATCCACTCAGCTCTCAGCGGGGTGTAGCACACCCCCCTGTGAGATTTGTAAGACCTTCTTCAAAGGACTCATTGAATCATTAAAAGCTTTGGGTTGTTTATCGAAATTACACTTAAAGCATTAACAATAAAAAACATTAACAATAAAATAATGTGTTCTGCCCTTTAAATAGAATTTTTTGTAAACTTCTGAGGGGGATGGCTTTATTTTTCATCTGGAACATTGCTTTGCATTTTGAATAATAACTATTCATTCATAACTATTGGTATCACTGAATTTATATAACCACATTGTGCAACTTTGCTACCATTAAAAAAAAAGAAAAGCTATTGAAGATTATACATAGTTCAGGTTTTCATTATCAGTGAAGTCTAGCAGTAGTTATAATATGCTATCTGTGTAGAGACCCTTTCAAGTATTAACTTGATACTTTTTTCTAATATTCTAACATGTTTATTTACAAAATAAACAAAATATAAACACTTAGGCAAATTTTAAATCACATGTTTCAGTTAATGTTTGCTTAACTGAGTAACAGTGTAATATAATTCTAACTTTTAGTCTGCTGTGTGCAAATCAAGCTTTATCATATATTCAATTTAATGATAATTAAAATGTCACATGTTAGATGAGAAAAGTAAAAGATGGACATTGTAAAGTTGATACTAAATTTTATAACATACTTTAAACCATAATAAAAGATTTTTTCCTGTTATTTGGTGAGTTACTTTTTACATTAGGTTTTTTTAAGTATTAAAGGTTTTCATGAGACTTGTGCAATGAAAGGGGCTTTAAGCCATAGAATTATCTACTCCACTTTGTCCTGCAGATGTGGACATGGATTCCCTGCAGGAGGAAGGGAACAACTCGTTTGCTTGCTGCATTAAGCCAGGCTTGCTCACCAGCGAGCAAGGATTCGTGTTGTATGTCTCTGAGGTTTCCACCATGCCCTCAGTTGGGGTGCCACTTACAGGGACTTTAAGGAGATCAGTGACTGTGAGACTATGCAGTATAGTGCGGTGGTCTTGGCTGTTAGCTATGAAATTCTGAATCAGTGAAAATCCTTGTCATTAAATCTTTCTTACACATTTCTCTGAGGTTATCAGTTAGGGGGAACTGGCTCTAGGACTCCCCTTGGTTACTGAATTCTGTGGATGCTTAAGCCCCCTTTTATAAAATGGCATACCACAGATGCATGTTCCTCTAAATAATTTTGATCTGAGATGAATTGAATCTGAAATTTTTGGAACCTGTGAATAAGAATGACCAATAGCATCATTTGTTAAGATCTGACTTCTCTCTTTTTATGTAAACTAATACCCAGATGAGAAAAAAGTAATAGAGAAATAGTTCACTTAATAATGTGAGTGGAATCTCCCCTTTTTTGTTTCTTAATTTAAACCAGATCATATGCTGAGGCTAAGAAATCAGAGTTGAATTGTCATAGTTTCTGCCCCCAAAGAGTTTGATATCTAGCAGCTATACCAAGAAAATATGAAGGGTGTGGTGTTAGGAGCATTTACAGGGTGTAGTATTGGCAGTGAGTAAGACATGGTCTGCTTTGTCCAGGGCGGGTTGTGGGGGGCTCCTCTATTTTTCCTTTCAAAGAAAAGAGGAGATAGCATAGCCAGTCCCTCCCCTCGAAGGACTCAGAGTCTTAGTAACTTGGGATGTTTTTGTGTTGTGAAGAGGAGCAATTAAAAGATTTAAAGCAGGGGAGGAAGAAAAGCAGATCTGAACTTTAGAAAGCTCATTCTTGAGGCTGCGAAGAGCATGCTTGTTAAAACAGACAAGACTGATAGCAAGGCAATTGGAGTGAGAGAAAATGAAGGGCAGAACCAGAGCGTCTTGGACCACAGAGAAGTTGGGGGAGGGGGGCACTTGGAGGAATCTTTTAAAGTTTTGATTGTCTGGATTTGGTGGCTGACACAGGGATAGAGTCTAGTGTGACACTCGGTCACTGGTTGTTCTGATTGCCTCAAATTCTGGCAGGTGAACTGGAGACACAGGAAGAGGTCTTAGTGAAAACGAGATGGTCAGTTCCATTATGAGCCTAAATAAGGAGACATGTCCAGAACCTAAACAGATGTATCAGAGCAGGAGGTGGGATTGGCGTAGATATGGTGTGTGAGGCATCAGTACAGACAGGAAATTCAGGCCAAACCTTTAAGGGACAAAAGGAAAAGATAGCTCAGGGGAGACTGAAGAGTAGCAAAAGCCATGGAGAGAACGAACTGGACAGCAGTACTAGGAAGTCAGAAGCGAGGGGGCTCCATGCACAAAACAGCAACAGTTTTAAGGGGTAATGAGAGATCAAGGATAGTGCAGCTTACAAAGGGTGTGTCCGTCTGGGCATTTTATGGGTCATTCCCTCCTGGGCCATCTGTGCCATAGAAGCGTCATGAAAAGACAGCAGAGTCTAGCTGTTGCATAATACTGTTGTTGATTAAATCAGCCTTACTGTCCATTCTGTTCAGCACTAGAGTTATTATTATGAACTTAAAAGAAGCATCTGATATATGACTAACTTAGCCACAGAGTATGTGTCAATACTAGACTCGCAGCAAGGGCCTTCAGCTTCCTTCTCTTCAGTTCTTTTTTTTTTTTTTTTTTTTTTTTTTTTTTTTTTTTTTTTTTGTATTTTTGAGACAGGGTCTCGCTATGCAGTTGAGGCTGGTCCTGAGCTCACTTTTGTAGCCCAGGCTGGTCTCGAACTCGCACCAATCCTCCTGCCTCAGCCTCCCGAGTACTGGGATTACAGGCGTGCACCACCATGCCCGGCTTTCTCTTCAGTTCTTACAGTGACTTTTGTTACTGATGAGATGAGATGCTTCATACCCTCAGTGAAGAGATGTAGCTCCCACATTAAATCTTGTCACTGCATCTGGTCTCTTGTGGCCCAGAAAACTCTTTCTGTTTTTGGCGCCTCATTTGCACCATATGATAATGGTTACCTAGTCCTGTTGGTTCTACCTAAGTATTTCTGTGATAGTTAATCTTGGGTGACCACTTTGCTGACTTGGGAGATTCCTAGAAATTTGGTACAGCACAGTTCTGGGTGGAACTGTGAAGGCATTTCCAGAAGACATTGGCAAGTGGCTCAGCAAACTGAGTAGGAAGATCTCCTCTGGTGTCATTCCATGGTGGGCTCAGATGGAGTGAAAACAATCAAGGAATGAAGAAGTGGATGCACACATGCTCAGGTGTGGGTGTGGGTACGGGAGGCTGCACTCTAGGCCTCTTTAACTTTTTATTTTGAGGCAGGACCTGGCTAGGACACTGAAGTGCATACCCGGGACTCTAGCTTAGGATCCTCTTGCCTCATTTTCCAAGTGCTGGGAGTGCAGTTGGGCACCACCACACCTGGCTGCTGCAGGGCCCTTTCTGCTGCTGCTGTTAATCTGGGCATCAAACTCCAGATTCCTCAGCTTTCCAACACAGACTTGCACCAGAAACCTTTTTTGTTCTGACACTTGCACTTTTCTGGCTCTAGGGACTGTAGGTGGTCTTTGTGGCCCTACTCAGCCTCTGCTATTATAAGACAATCTGATGAGGCCCCTGTTAAAATTATTCACAGGGTACTTTATTTGTTCTGTTCTCTGGAGACCCCTGAGCAATATAATCTCACAGACCCACCTACTGCTTCCTTTATCAAACTAACTCCAGTGCACTATGACAAGCCCTCCGGGCTCATTCCCTCTCACTGTCACTTGCAATTACCTTTCTTTGGTGCAACTGCACTGGTATATGAAACACAAATAATGTAGGAGAAGAATTTCCATTTCTGAAACATGGAAGTTAATATTTATCTTCTCGAAGCACAAGAAAAATTGTCTGAGAGAAATGTGACCATTTGAGGATACTCCTAGTGCTAGGACTTGCATATCACTCCAGAGATGTGACCCAGGGGCTAGAATCCACATTCCAGGCACTGCAAGACCTGGGACTGATTCTTGATCCTGCACGGCTATCTCAGTGTTCCCATCTGCAAAATGGGCATAATGCGCTCTGGCGTGTTGTGAACATTAAAGGAGATAAAACATCTGCTAAACAGTAACTGAAGTTTTATAATACCATTATCTCAGAGAAAATAGGAAGCTAAACAGTGGTAATGCCCTGTATTATATGGGTAATGTCCTTTTTCTTTTAGATATTACATTAAAATTTTTTTAAAAATTTTTTTATTTTTTTCTTGTTTCAGAACCCCTTCCCGTCTGTCTATTTATTTTTATGGCTGGCTCAACCCGCCTTGAGGGCAGGGCTGGTGCAGCATGTGGTGCTGGGGATCGAACCACGGTCCCTGCAGCCGCCCAAGCTTTCCCAAGCAGTTGCCCCAGACTACTGAGCCATCCAGCCAGGCACCTAAAAATTTTTTTTTAAACAGAGTAAAAACGTATTTTTTTGAATTTTTATTTTATTTTATTTTCTTGTTTCAGAACTTTTATTTGTTTATTTATTTATTTTTATGGCCGGCTCAACCTGCCCTGAGGGCAGGGCTGGCACAGCATGAGGTGCTGGAGATTGAACCGTGGTCCCTGCAGCCGCCTAACCTTTCCTAAGCAGGTGTTTTAGACCACTGAGCCATCCTGCAGGCCTCAGAATAAAATTATTTTAAAAATCATTAAAATTGATACAGAATTTCAAAAATGATAGGAATTCAACTATAGTTATATTATTAGGGTTTTTTTTTTTTTTTTTTTTTTTTGTATTTTGGTCTTGCTGATAACCAATTTGAGGAATCTACATCATAGAATTTGGCAGAAAGACATGTAGCTGGTCTGTGGTCCTGCATGAATTCTGCTTGGATACCTCCAGGGGAATTTAGTTCCCAGCAGCACCAGAAAGATTTGACTATAGCCCAACTTCAGTTTCAGACCTTTATGACAGGAGTCATAGATGAATTTGTTTTAAAGCATATTTATGGGGGCTGGCGGGATGGCTCAGTGGTCTAAAGCGCCTGCTTGGGAAAGCTTGGGCGGCTTCAGGGACTGCGGTTCGATCCCCGGCACCACATGCTGAGCACTACCTTCGGGGAGGGCTGAGCTGGCCATAAAAATAAGTGAATAAACAAACAAAGGTTCTGAAGCAAGAAAAAAATAAATAAATAAAAATAAAAAATTCTTAAAAAATAAAGCATATTTATGCTGCAGTGGAAGACTTGGGGCCAGAATATTACACTCATTTGTCCTCTGGAGGACGAGGGTGGGCTACTGATAAATATTCTGTCCATGTACATTTCTAAATTACTTTTAAAGGGTTTACCTGCATCTTTTATGGAAGTGAATATTTTTCAATTTATTGAAAAAAGTAAAACCATAGTATCACATCACAAGAAGGGAAATATTTCCCTTCCCCTTTTCATTAAACAAACAAAAAACCCACCAAATACAACAAGTAATGAAAGGAAAACAGACAGAGCCATCCCACTGCCTGAAGGAGGGGCAAAGTAGACACAGGGCAGCTACCATGTGCCTGGGGTTGCAATTCTGCGCTTTCCCATAACTTTATTACCTGCCTGACAGGTGATTTAGGCCATGGTTGCTTTGTGTTTTTATTTCTCAACTTAGATTCTGTGCTGCGCTTGTGTGCCCCAAGTCCCGCGGCCAACAGGATCCCTTCATCGTCTTTCACTGAGCTGCCTGAGCTCGTGCCTCTCACTCGTTTCCCAGCCTCTAGGCCCGCTCACAAAGCCTGCGACAGTCAGCCTCCTGCGCGCTTTGGCGTTCATCAAAGTCATGGTGCTCTTCTTTCTTCTTTCAGGCAATTTTCACTGCGGTTTGAGTTGGGTACCAATTGGACAGTCACACACCTTTCACTGAGTGACCTTTAACAAGATGACCAGAATTCTATTAAAGCAGAAGGGGGGCAAGAAAGCTTAGAAGAGGTGCTTCCTTAGGGGGTACTTGATTCATTTCTGAAAACATGCTTTTAAGTCTATAAGAAAAAACCCTCTTAGAAGTGATTATTTGCTATGACAATATTGATTGATAGGAATCTTTTAAAATTGGCTTTGCTTTATAATGTATTGTAGTACATTACCAGAATAACTATTTTCTGAAACTTTCTTTAGACCATAATATTTTTCTCTTTTATTTGCACTATGATTCAAGTATGCTGGTGCTCACTGTTTTCATGAGAACATTACTTTTCGGAGTGACATTTAGAAACGTAGTTTTTAAAGCACTGTTAGTGTTTTGTTTATAAAGCAATGAAGAAATGTGGACCAGCAGCATCCCTTAATAGGTACTATAATTTAAATATAATTAAAAAATTATGCTTATCATTTTCAGCACATGGAGAATCTAGCAACATGAATGAATGGGGATTGATTACAGATAGAAGCAATTTATAACATTCTGTATGTGGGAAGATTTACTTTTTTCTTTTTTTGGTACCAGGGATTGCACTCAGGACCTTGTATTTGCCAGGCAGGCACTTAAGCTGTGGAGTTATCTCCCCAGCCCCAGATTTACTTTTTTCTATGATGGTTGTGTGTTTCTGATATTTTAATATGTAATGCATTTATTAATGCATTTAAATCACTGTTGGAGGCTATGCCAAGCACAGCTGAGCTAACAGAGCTTTCCTAGGCTCCCTGGTACCGCACACCTCAGGCAAGGATGTATTTATTAATATCAAACGTCTTGTGCTATTATGTCAGCCACTCGTCCTCGCTAATGAGACATGACGGGCCACCATTGTGCAGTAAGCCATGTCAAGCCACCCCAAAATGCTTACCAAAGAAGTGCTGCTTATTAAATTGATTTAGAATTTCTATTCAAATCCGTGCCTAATTCTATGCAGATAGGGAAATTAAGCCTATTCGGATGGGCCAGTAAGAGACTTAGGCGAGGAAGAGTTTTTAAAAAATAAAGCAAAATTCTGATTCTGAAATTTCTAGGGCCATGAGAGTTTCTTGGAGTGTGTGTTAGGAAATGTGCATGCAGTGCCTCAAAGCCCAGGTGTCTGACGATGCAGGGCTCAGGTGAGACTCAGGAATCCAATTTAACAAGAATCCAAGGTGGTTCTGCTGACATTTCACCACTTTAAGAAATGCATTCAGTTGTGCTGGGGCCTATACCCGGCTGAACGGTCACACATCAAGGTCTGTGTCTTAAGCGCCATGAAAAAAGGCAAGACTTTAAAGTTGGAGAACTTTGCCCTCTAACCTCAGGTCTCCTTGTTTTAAATTCATTTTCCCCCTATATTTTCTTCTCTGTTCCACATCCCATGTTATACTTAGAGGTCATGAGTGTCATGCATGGGGTGACAGGTAGATGGCTAAGGGACTACACCATGCCGGGGAGTTGAGTTCCAGTATTTCAGTAACTGGTCACCTAGGCCCACATTCCTTTTAAAACGTGATGGAGAGTATGCAGGACGTTCATCACAAGGAAGAAATCTCAGTACGGAACTTCCAGATGCCCTGGCAGCCCAGTGGGGGAGGGAACTGTGGTTTGCTTGCCTCAACTCTTGGCGGGGCTCCTTTAAAAATCAACTCTGTTCTTAAGAATGTACAGGATTTCCTTTGCAGACTTATGTAGATGTTTAGGAGGACAGGAATGACCACAAAAGGCATCAAGAATGCCAAGTTCTTGTATTCTAGCTTTGCTGGTTGGGGCAAACAGAATCAACCTAGAAGAAAAACAGACTGGCTAACGTTATCCAAATTTATGATACTAATCTGAATCACAAGGCCAGCATGAGGGTTTGCAGTGGGAGGTTTTTCTGGAGAAGGCTAATCACCCCCCAAAGGACAGGTATTAGCAACAGTCTTAAGAATTTGGAATCTCAAGGGACTGGGGAGATAGCTCTGAGGCATAAGTGCCTGCCTGGCAAGTGCAAGGTCATGAGTTTGAACCCTGGTCCTGAAAAAAAAAATAAAGGTCAGAAGAATTTGGAATCTCAGGTCCCTGTTCTCTTCCACCAGAACTCCTGCTCTAGTATTCCTTGGTCACTAGAACCTGTAGAGTAGGAGAACTTGCAAGGGAGGTGAGGAGGAAGACCAAGGTGAACCTGGCCCATCAAGAAAGGTAATTATAAATTATCATTTTGGCCCTATAATGCATCAGCTATACGACTTTGAGGGAGTTAAACCAAACTTTTAGCCACTTGAAAATGTGGAAATATGTTGATATATCATATGTATTCTGTTGTTGTTTTAGGGTACTGGGGGTTGAATGCAGGACCTGGCTCAAGTTAGGTAAGTACTCCACCACATACATTCCTATCTCTTTTCTACTTTGAGACTGCAGTTCCCCATGTTGCCCCGGTTAGCCATAGATTTGTCATCATCTTCCTTCAACCTCTTGAAGTGGGACCACAGGTCTGCTCCATCACTCTCCATTGCACTAGCTCACAACTTCTCATCTTCTCAGTAGTATTTTCATCTCAGTATTACTGTGAGACCTTCCAGAAAGATCTAGAAAGCCAAACTTGATGTTGGGATGTATGAGCCTCTCTATTGTTATGGTTTGTATCTAGTTGTTCCCTCAAAGCCTCATGTAAATCGTGGGGCTGTCAAGCGTATGGCTCGAGAGGCGGGGTCAGAGGATCAAGGCAGGGCTTGAGGGGTGGGGCCAGAGAGGTGAGAACCGTTAAACTGACAACATGCGTCTCCCCTGTCCCCCACTCCCCAGGTCTGGTGTCCTCTCTTGGAGGTATGGAGTGGATCATCCTGGACACAGCATCTCAGTGTCTTGAGGTCTTGCTATGTAAATCAGGCTCCTTTAAACTGTGCAACCTCTAGTAACTGTGAGCTAAATAAACCTTTCCTTCCCTAAGCTTGCATGTCAGGTATTTGTCCCAGCAATAAGAGAAGAGTGACTAAGACAGTGCACAAGGAGTAATCATGGGAGCATTTCTTCTATGTATTGTCTAGTTACAGAGCACATACATGTTCTGCAGTTCATGGGATGAAAACTAAATTAAGGTATCTATAACTGATTAATGCTAAAAACATGAAGGATGCTGCTATGTCAATTTCCAAAAAATACTCTTAATGTTTGTCTCAATTAAAACAATTTTATAGGTAAAATAAAATGAAAGAGTCCACATTAGTGGAATGGTGGTGAGCATAGCTGCCTTCAAAGCCACTGAGCTGGGTTCAGTTCCAGGCCAACACAGTTATTTTGGGTTGGAGATATGGCTCAGTGGTAGTGCTCTTGCCTTCATGAACAGCATCCTGGGTTTGACGTTCAAAAACGTCAACTTCAATTCAACATTATTAACAACCAAATAACACAGCAAAGCCTCATATAAAAGCTTTGGTTTAAAACTCAAGGTTATTTTATTTTTTTCAGTGTTGGGATTGAACCCAGCGTTTTGTGCTTGCAGGGCAAGAGTTCTACCACTGAACTACATCCCCAGCTCAAGGTTATTTTATTTGGACATATATTTTCTCAACAAAAAATTGTCCATACCCATGTCTAATACCATGCATTAAGTTAAAGTCAAAATGGGTCAAAGATCTAAATGTTAAAGCAGAAACACTAAATCTATTGGAAGAGAACATAAGGAGAAATCTTAAAGATGTAGGGGTAGGCAGAGAGTTCATGAACAAATCTGGACTGCATGGGAAACATTTCAAAGAATAAACTGGAATCTGATCTTATTAAACTGGAATCTCATCTTATTAAAAAGTTTTCACATCAAAAGAAATCACCAACTGAGTGAAAAGAAAATCCACAAGTTGGAAAAAATTTTTAAATGATTGTCCCTCAGACAAAGGACTTCTATTTAGAACATAAAGAATTTTTAAAAATCAGAGCCCTAAAATTCAAAGACTAAATAAAAAAATGGGCATCTGAGATGAATACACATTTCTTAGATATAGGAAATACAAATGGCAAATAAATATGTGAAAAAATGTTCAACATCATTGACCATCTCAGAAGCGCAAGTTAAAACAACACTGAGATTCTCTCACTCCAGAAAGACTGCCTATCACTAACAAGTCAACCAACAACAAATGCTGGAGAGGCTGCAGAGGAAAAGGGATTCTTTTCTACTGTTGGTGGCAGTGTAGACTGGAACAACCACTGTGGAAATTAGTGTGGAGATTTCTCAAGAAACTAGGATTAGAGGTTCCACTTGAACCAGCTATTCCCCTATGAGTACTTTTTTGGATGAATTAAAAGCATCATACCACAGCAATATATGTGCATCCATATTTATAGCAGCACAATTTGTTGTATCTAAATATTGGATACAACCCAAATGCTCATTAACTGAGGAATGGGTGCAAAATGTGGTATTTTTATACAATGGAATACTACTCAGCTATAAAGAAAAATCACCTTGAGGCTGCATCTAGAGACCACACCCATCAGTGAAATAAATAAGACTGTCAGTGTAAGCATTGCATTGTCTTCCTATTGTAAGAAACTGAAAGAGTAAATAAAACCCCAATGTATAATAGATATAGTGAAAGGGAAATTGCTCAAAAGGAAAGAACAACTGGGGTGTGGCAAAGGAGAGATGAATTAATATATATAATATTATTATGTATTAACATGTAATATATATATAGATTATATAATATATAATATGTTAGCTAAGATAATTATGCTGCTAATTTCTATTAGTCCATTGAAAAGAACAGTTAGTATTTATATTTTTTGACCACTCTTATGTGCCTAAAATAGTCTATATTTTTAAGAATTCTCAAACTTAAAACAAAGGGATGCACAATCAATACTTAGAAAAAGTTTACTATTTCCTACCTCATTCCAGCTTTTTATTAAGGAACAAAAAATTATGAGTAATATTATATAAATTAAACACTGTACAACATGGTGTTAGAAATATTTGCCATAATCAGCTTAACTCACACATCTGTCAGCTAACATGGTTACCATGTACAGGTAGGTGTTTGGTGAGAAAAGTTAAGATTTACTCTCTTAGCAAGTGTTATGTATGTATTGTAGGCACACTAGTCATGATGCCATACTACACATTGGATCCCCAGAACTCATTCATCATGTCGTTGAAAGATTACTCTTTGATCAAAGTGTCTCTATTTCCTGCTACCCTAAGTTCCTAAGTTCCACAACAACTATACTATTCTTTGATTCTATGAGTTCGAGTTCTGTAGATTCCACATAGGTGAAGTTACATTGGTAATTTCTATTTATTTGCTCATAAACAATGCATTAGCACCTATATTGTCATTCTCTGAATAGCATAATCATATAGGCTCTAGTGACAAACAAGAGAGTGAGAGCAAGAGGGAGAAGGAGAGGTGGAGGGAGAGAAGAGGAGGGGGAGAAAAGGAGGGGGAAAGAGATTTCTGTGTGAGATTTTCCATTTTGTCATTGTGACGGGTAAAGCTCCAGGTTCCCTTTGATTGAAACTTAC
>PVJA010048497.1:0-12500 GCA_004027025.1 Myocastor coypus
CTTTGACACACTTGGGGAGCTCCTTGTTGTCCCATTCTGGTCCTGCTGTCTGCCAGCCTTGGTCCAAACCATTATTCTCTGCCTGCCTATAGCAGCAGCGCCCTGTTTGCCTCATGTCTGTGTCCAAGCTTGCCCTCCTGCAGCCTCACCTCTGCACAGGAGCCAATGTCATTTTATGTTGTTTAGAACAAAAGCTATGTAAGATTCATTGGGCAAAAATAATCTCAGGGACTGAAAAGAATGTGGATTTGATTTTTTTTAAAATTAAAATATTTCTAAGACATGTAAGTACAACATTTCTCTTTTTAAAGTAGCATAATACATATTATTTAAACACATATATTCTTGTAATAAAGTACTGCTGTCGTGGCTCTTGGCCCTTACGCAAATGCTGTCAGCTGTCAGTTTTTACTTATGCTTGAGTTTCTCATAATTTCTCTAGAAGTCTAGAAAGTCACTT
Organism: Myocastor coypus; assembly: GCA_004027025.1. Classification (NCBI taxonomy): domain Eukaryota; kingdom Metazoa; phylum Chordata; class Mammalia; order Rodentia; family Myocastoridae; genus Myocastor; species Myocastor coypus. The sequence continues at coordinate 461 of PVJA010048497.1, forward strand.
TTGTTTCGTTTGTTTTTCATTTTTAGAGACAAGGTGTGACCACGTTGTTCAGGCTGGCCTTGAAATTACTCATGCAGGGCTGGGGAGATAGCTCAGTGGTCTAAGTACCTTCGTGGCAGAATCAGAGACCTGGTTTGATCCCCAGTACCACATGCTGTGCCAGACCCAGAGCCCTGGCTGCACTGTGCCAGCCACCAAAACCAGGCATGGTGGCACACATCTATAATCCCAAAGTTGGGGAGGCTGAGTCAGGAATATCACTATGAGTCTGAGCTGTGTAGTAAGACCATGTATCAAATAAATAAATGAATAAATGAATAGATGAATCATTTTTTTTAATTTTTAATTTTATTTATTTATTTATTGTTTCAGAACCTTTGTTTGTTTATTCACTCATTTTTATGGCCGGCTCAGCCCACCCCAAGGGCAGGGCTGGCGCAGCATGTGGTGCTGGGGATTGAACCGCGGTCCCTGAGGCCGCCCAAGCTTTCCCAAACAGGCGCTTTAGGCCACTGAGCCATCCCACCAGGCCCCTAGATGAATGATTTTAAAAGAAAAGATGTGACTTGTGTAGCCCACACTGGCCTCAGATTCCCAGGAATCCTCCCTCAGCCTGCCAAGTGCTGGGATTATAGGTGTGCCCCACCATGCCCCGCATACGAAGTCATTTCAACCTGTCAATCACTTGAGTTCACAGACTTTAGGTTTTTGGTTTTTAGTTAAACATATACAATAAGATTTAAAGTTTTCTTTCTCTCTCTTTCTGTATCTCTATCAACTTCCTTTCTTTTTTGAGTTGTGGTCTTAGTATGTGGCCTGCCCAGGCGGGCCTCAGACTCCTGGGCTTAAGAAATCTTCTTTCCTCAGCTTCCGCAATAGCTGGAACTGCTGGTGTACACGAGTGCACATAGCTTTTGCTTTTTAAATTTTACTTTTAGTTCACTAAAGTGTTGTGACAGCCAATTTCTGTTGTACCAGAACATACACCACTACTCAGTGTTATGCCACTGTTGCCGTATTTCACTTGTGGGCTGAGGATGAAGCTTGGTGGGAGAGGTTTTCTAATATTATGAGCATCTGGCTTTACTCCTCACCAGCTACGAAAGTAGAAATGAGTACAGGTGACCACACGAGGTAGTTTTCTGGGTTTATTCTTTTTTTTTTTTTTCTTCAGTACTGGGGATTGAACCCAGGACCTTGTGCTTGCCAGCCAAGCACCTACTCTACTGAGCCATCTCCCTGGCCCCTGGGTTTATTCTTAAGAGAGTTGTTGGTTTTTCAGTGAAAACTGTTTAGCTCTTACCATAGTGTATGTGTCTGTATGAGAGGTGTGAAATGTGTACTGTGTATGTAAGTATGGCATTACCAAGGGAAGTTACATTATCTTATAGTTCCCCCCAAGGGAACTTTCTAGAACCTTATAACCGATCTTCCCAAACTTTGTGTTTCTTTTGTATATAGGAAGGAGAAAACAGGCGTAGAGAGGCGACTCATGGTTTCACAGGCTTTTCAGGAGATTTTCTCTCTGCCTCTACATCAAGTTTCTGTGACAGCAAGGGGTGTCATGGTTTTGGTCTTCCCTCCTCTCTCTGTTGACACACCCCTGCAGCCAGCATTAAGTTAAACACATTAAACCATCATTAAGTAGTCTCTGAATCAGTGCTTACTATTTCAACTTACTGTTTGGAAACAAGATTTTGGGAAATTTGATATAAGGTTCTAGAGTTTCCTTGGGAAGAGGAACAGTGGGCTAACATCTCTGCCTGTTACTCTCAGGCAGTGTAACTCTACATAATCTCATTTCCTCACATAATTGTATGGGTATAAGTTGGGTTATTTTGGCTTAAGCCAGATTGAGATCATTTTCTGGCCCTTCGATAAAGAGTTCTTAACTAATAATACACCTCGGGGTGTATTGTTGCCCCTCTTATTTCAGGTTTTCCTCCCCAGGTTTTTGTGCCATCTTCTTCTGTGCTTCCAATCCATCATCCATAAACATCTTTCAAAAACGTAGATGAGTCCTTCTGGAAACCTTTCAATGGCTTTCAGCCCCTGTAGGATGAAGTCTAGGCTTTTTATCAGGCCTTTGAAAGTCCGGTCCTTCAAGATTTGACCCACATTCACCTTTTTGTTCTGCCTTCTACCGTTCTCTAGCAGCGTGGAGTTTCTTACAGCTCCCCTGCCAGCACTTAGGCACTGTGGAAAGCTGTTTGTTGCGTTGGCCGGCGTATTGCACCATCACGTCTCCTTTGTATTGCCTGGCGCCTTTGTCAGCCTTAAGTATAATAGAGAATATATGAAACTTTTAAACTCAGAAAAATAGGTTAGTGTTAACATTTAAGATAGAAGGAAACCGAAAGCTTTCGATGCAGAAACAAACAGGACTCTATTGGAATTAAAATGGTTGGCTCTGGCTTATGCACATTCTGTGTTTTCACCTTAGTGAGATATTGTGCTACTTATTGCACATTTTTTTTAAAAAAGCAATATTATGCACTACATTGAAAATTATAGATGATATATGAAAAGTCCAAGCAGTTGCTGTGGTTGCCTCTGGGCAGGAGCTTCCCCCCCTCAGAGTGCTTGCGCCCCTGGAAGCTGGGTGAGGACTTCCTAGGGGTTGCAGGGATGGAGCCCGCAGGGCAGCCAAGAAAGAAGACTAGAGCGGGGTGATCTACAGTATAGTGAAGGGGGAACAAAACTGCTGGCATCCAAAATAGCATTACATACGTGCAAAAGGAAATTGAAGGGACAGTATTTTGGTATTGAAAAGTAAACACAGTAAACTGAAGTAACCCCTTAACAGGGAAACGAGGGAAGAAAGAAAAGGTAGATGTTGTAGAACCATCAAAACCTCTGTAAAGGACCCTGATGTGCGCTCGCTTGCTCCCTTTCTCCCTCCCTCCCTCCTTCCCTGCCTCCCCCCTCTCCCTCCTGCTCCCTCGCTTGCTCGCTCTCTCTCTGTCTCTTATTGTTGCTGATGCTGCTTTGAGACAGGGTCTTGCTATGTGTTCCAGGCTGGCCTTGAACTCACTCTAGTTCCAGCTGGTGTCCAGCTCACAGCAGTCCTTCTGCAGCAGCCTCTCAAGTGCTCGGATGACAGGCATGCCCGCCAAGCCTGGCTCAATACACACCAGCAAATGGTGTGCCTCTGCTACAACACACAGCACGGGTCCCACAGAGGTCCCGTAAATCCTCCCCGTACGTTAGAATGTAGGTCCTTGTGCTTGCCAGGCGGGCTCCCAAGGTACCGCCTCAGCCCCTGGGTAAAACTGGGCAAGAGGCTGGGGTGGTGGCTGTGTGGCTGCATCTCGTAGAGGCCCTGGGTCCATCCCCACTTCCATAGGAATCAAACCAAAAGGGACCTGAGGGACCACCACCTTTCGGTGGTAGTCTGTGTGCGCTGCTGCCACGGCCCCTCCTCCTCCCTTTTTACTCTTGTGGGTTTCTACCACGATGAACTGTTGCCCTCTGCCATGTGCCACCCTGCCTTGGAGCCAGCTGAGTACGGACTGAAATCTCTACCAACTGTGAGCTACATAAACCTTTCCTTTCTTAAAATTAATTAATTAATTTCAGTCTGGAAAGTAGAGTTGCTAACTAAGAACAGTTTAATGACTCTGCCAAAAGGAAGTATGCATTATCTTATTTCAAAAATTTGACGCTTTATTCATCTCACTTCACAGTAAAAGGATAAGAAGTTTGTTGTACACTAAAATTTATGCCACTGCTGAATGAAAATGACACATTTCCAGATTAACTCGGGGGGAAAGGACCAGGGCAGATGCCAGCCAGTGACTGTGTCACACTACCTGTGTCTTAAGAACTACTCTTGCTGCTGCTGCTTCCCTCTGATTTCTCTTGGATTTGTGCTGTTACTAATGTCTTCTGAGGCAGCAGATGTGAAACCTTGAAGAAAATCCTCTGTCATCTGCACAGCTGTGACTTTGTTCACATTTTCTTTTTTTACTTCTTTTCTTTTCTTTGATGGTTGGCTCAGCCTGCCCTGGGGGTGGGGCAGACGCGGAATGTGGTGCCAGGGTTGGAACCACGGCGCTTTAGACTGCTGAGCTATCTCGCCGGCCCCCCTTTATCCACATCTTAAACTGAGTGTCAGTCACAGGGGTGGAATCCTGAGGCAACTCCCAGACATCCTTGCACTTACCAGCATTTAGGTGCTTTTGAGTGTGGCAAGCAGAACTATGACTTAAACTAAACAAAGTTCACCATGAAATGAACTCTTCTCTTTCTCTCCTCCCTTTTCCTCCTCCAGGGCAATGGTGATCTTTCCATTACCTGGTGAAGATTAATTCAGGCATTTTTCTTCTCCTAGTGCACTGTTACAATAGCTGTCTTTTCCCTTCCAATCCATTGGACTGTTCTTGGTTGAGAATGTTGAAAAACACAAATTTCACCTAATTCTTGTTATTTACATAGTTCTGTTTTTCAGACAGGTTCTTGCCATGCAGTTCAGGGCTGGCCTTGAACTCATAGTGTAGGTTGGCCTTGAAGTGGTGGCAATCCTCCTGCCTCAGCCATTACTTCTTCCTCTGGACTCAGTTCAACCGAGTGAAGGGGAGGGAGCTCCTTTGCAGTTCATTCCCTTTCTCATCATGTTTTCTCTGAAGCCCTGAGAGACACAGCAGTCCTCTGCCTTGACCAAGAGGGAGCTGCTTTGGCGGGAAGACATTGAGCAGAGCCGCAGTAATAGTAGGCCAGGCTCCGCAAGGCCCAAGGGCACATGCTTCTCGTCCCTGGCAAGTTCTGACAAACCCAGGTTGCTTCTAAAGGGTCAGACAACACCACTGTTTTAAAAAATAATTGTGAACAATGATTTATTATAAGTTAAACAGTTTTAATTTTTACAAAACTAAGACATACTTAAAACTTTGCCTGGAGCTTTATCTTTTGATTCATTCTTGGTGGAAAAGAAATTTGCTCTCAAATAGATATTTGTAAGTAGAATTATTTTTTCTTGTGTTTACACCTGTTAACTGTGTTTAAACTTCCAATTTATGGCTGTGGAGTGTAAAGTACTCTTCAGTCATTCACTGCTTCATGATAAAATGCCTTTAACGTACAGGTTTTTACCTACATAGGAAAAATACTGAGCTACATCTCAACCCTTTTCGCATTTCTGTTTTGAGAGAGTCTCACTGAGTAGCTCAGGCTACGGTTTGATTATAACCAAATTTATGATCCTCCTGCCTCAGCCTTCTCAGTAGCTGGGATTAGAGGCATGGGCTACCACTCTTGGCTAAGAATACCTTCTCACTAAGAGTTTGTTAAATTTGTGGTGCAGCCTTAATATTTGCTGATTTTGTAGTTGGTAGACTGATTCTCTTGCAGTTGATAGGGTGATTCTGTTTGCTTCTAGAAGCATCTTTTGAGTTAGAATCAGTGCCTGTGTAAAGCATTGCTTTTGCCTATCTTGGACACAGCAGTCTTCCTTAGTGCTCTGTGACCACGAATACTGGGGTGAGGTGTTAGCGGGAGGAGAGACTACAGTGAGTACAGCGTGGTGTCCAGTCTGGCTCATCCTTTTGCGTTGTTGCCTGCGCCAGCAGGCCGGTGTGCAGTGACGCCGCTGGACTGCGGCATGACTTTGTTTTTCTTTCCATGATTGAACTCACTGGATGCTAAAAACCTCGTAAAAGTAAGATTTTAAAATCCATCTCCTGAAAAAAACTGCCATCTCTCAATTTGAAATTGAACTGATGAGCCGCTCTAACTGGATAGTAATTATTAACTTTACAAATTGCTGACTTTTAAGGCTTACCCGAACTTTGATTTCACTTCCTTTATAATTAATAGCACTGACAGTGTTTCAGTGATAAATCATTCTGAATGAATGTCCTAAGAGAAAAAGCAAAAAGAGAGAAGACTTTTTATTCCTTTTCCTTGATTGCCTCATGATATTTTATTATATATTTTCATTGACAATGTGTTTATTGATCGCAGCTCTGAAAATCAGGTATTAAAATCCTTAAAGGATAACATAATTTTAAAGTGCCTATTGCCCTCTGGACATGGAAAAAAATCAATATCTAGTGCCTGAAAATTGCCTTTCCTTTCAGTTTGGCTTTGAAAAGACAAAAATCTGAATTCTCTAAGAAAGGCAAATGAGGAAAGAAGGGTAGCAGCTCAAGGTTGACTGATGGGATGTAGGGCTGTGCAATGCAGGGTTTGTTTCATTGGATTTAAAATCCTTGTAAAGTACTGCACCATTCATATGAAAAAAATCTTTGTGATCTGGTGCCTTTGTAGTCCCTGATTTCTGTTCAATCTGCAATATTTCTGTGTAATATATTTGTCATTATTGTATGTACCCCCACATTGCTATGTGTCACATTGTGTTTTTATGGTTTAAGAAAAAAGAATGAGGTGAAAGCTCAGTACTCACTCTGGGTCCTTTTGTACAGCTGATCTCTGTCCTCAAGTTACTAAGGCAGTCTGGGAACAGGACGAAGGGTCAACCTGGTGCGTCTTCTTAGCTACACCCAATCCCCTGGCTGCAGTCTGACTAGGTCACTAGTCTAACACATGCAAGGCCCTGGGGACTAGGGATTCAGTCCATAGAACCTGAGAGAGAAGGGGTAAAGCCCAGTGTGGTGGTGCACGCCTCTAATCCCAGTACAAAGGAGCCTGAGGCAGGAGGATTGATGTGAGTTTGAGATCAGCCTGGGCTACAAAAGTGAGCTCTAGGCCAGACTGAACTGCATAGCAAGACCCTGTCTCAAAAAGACAAAAATAAATAAATAAATAAATAAATAAATAAATAAATAATAAAAGAAAGAAGAGGAAGAAGAGAAAAAGATTTCTTCAAAAATCTGGCACTGGGGCCCGGCAGGATGGTTCAGTGGTCTAAAGCACCTGCAGGTGGCTGCAGGAACCGCGGTTCAATCCCTGGCACCACATGCTGTGCCAGTCCTGCCCTCAGGGCAGGCTGAGCCCGCCATTAAAAAAAAAAAAAAAAAAAAAAAATCTGGCACTATGCGATTTTGAGACAGTTGAGATCTCCTAGCTTCAGTAGCATTTTTATCCCCTTAGTTAGATGTATATACGTGAAAACAGCCCCATGCAACTTCTGATGACTGCTCTGTGCTTACATTTATTCTCTCTTTGCAGCTTGAGGAAGAACTTGATCCTGAAGAGAGGGACAACTTCCTCCAACAGCTTTATAAGTTTATGGAAGACAGAGGTATTTTCAAGCTCATTTCTTTTACAGTCTTTCAGTCTAGGTGTGTGCATTATTATTAGTATTGCAGGTGTGTGGTGTTTCCATTAAAGCCTCAGGGTCATCATTTGATAATTGTTAAGTATGTAGAATATAAATAAACTTACTGTGTATTTTGAGTAAAAATATAGATGAAAGCAGTTTTGGTGTAATGAAGCTTTGTCTCCCTAGAATGTATAAAAACAAAAAAATACTATTTGGAAATAGAAAAAGGCCAGTTATAATGTTAATTTGTATATTCACTTATTACTAAATGTTTAAGGCAACTAGCCCAATCCTTGATCTCAACAAATTAAACATTATAGGCTATCTCTTTCTAAATGGGATTTCTAGAAAGGTAGAAGAAATAGAACCATTAGGAATTATCAGACTCTTTGGCATTCATTAATCCTACAAACTCCTCAAACAAATTGGCTTTAGATGTTCTGTGGTAGTCAGAAATCTTCCTTCAGATTACTGCCAGCAGCTCTAGCATTTATGTTAAAGCAGCGAGAATGAACCACATTCTAAAACTTTGAATTATATATTCTAAAACCTTCCATTATATTTGTGACTAAGTGAACCAGGAACATTCTGGGCCATAGCATGCAGTCGAAGCTTCAGTTAGTTCCACATGCCCCACCAGCAGAGAGGTGATTTTATTAGTGGTAGGAATACATTACCCAGACATGCCCATACACAAAGCTGCATAATGACTGGAGAGGATGCTTATGTTCTCTTATGTCATTAAATGTTCTTCAAATAAGTGTCTCCAATTAAAGAAATTTGGAGAAGTTCCTAGTTTTCTTTTGAGTTTGTGTCTTCCATACAAATAAGCATTTCATTTTTACCCTCTGGTATTATACAGGTACTCCAATCAACAAACCACCTGTCTTGGGCTACAAAGATCTCAATCTCTTCAAACTTTTTAGACTGGTTTACCATCAGGGTGGATGTGACAATGTAAGTGTGACATTGCTCCTTAAGAAATGTATGTAATGAACAGTGACCCTACTGGTGAATGTTGTGTGGTTCTGTGCACCCTTATTAATAATACATTTTGTTAAAGAACATGGAATATTAGTGTTAAAATTTTCTCTTTGCAAATGTCAACAAACAGAAACTTCATTTTCCAGATCGATAGTGGTGCCGTATGGAAGCAAATTTATATGGACCTTGGCATTCCGATTTTGAATTCGGCTGCTTCCTACAATGTAAAAACTGCTTATAGAAAGTAAGTAATATAATTTATTAAAGAATGCATATTTTCTGGAAATGTTTTCCTTTTGATTTGTAAAGTTAAACAAGTATATTAGTCAACTTTCCCATTGCTGGGACATATAACTAACATATACAGTAAAAAGTAAGGGTTTTTTGTTTATTTGGTTTTTGGGTTTTTTTTTTTTTTTGCATTTTAGGGAAGGGTCTACAGGGTATTCAGGGTCTCATGATTGCACTCATGGTGATCCGCCTGTGTGCAGCCTCCCAAGAGCTGGAATTACAGGCATGCGCAATTACTCCCAATCTCAATTGCCATCTCAGTGCCCCCCCCCCGGGGGGGGTAGGGCCACCATGGTGGGCCCATCGATCAGATTCCCTAGGCCCTTGTACCTCCTTGCAGGTGCTTTAATCTGCTGAGCTATTTGGCCAGCTCACTTTGGCTCATGGCTCCTGAGGTTTCAGTCTATGGCAGGCTTGAACCAAGAAGGAAATGTCAGGGTGGGAAGGCGTGACAGAGAATAGCTGCTTTCCTCATTGTACCCTGGTAGGAGAGAGTAAATGCAAGGGACCAGCTGGTCCCCAGTGTCATGCTGTGACTCACCCTGCAGCCAGCCTTCAGCTCCTGATAAGCCATGTAGCCCCACGGTAGCCCATGGATGACATTGGTGCCTTCATGGTCTTTGCCCCTCTCCAAGAGCCTCAATCCAGTCAGCATTCAATATTAACTGACATGTGCAACAACTAAGACACATAAATGTTATGTGTCAGACAGCTTTCAAATCAGTACTGTGATAGCTGTGTTTTGCTATCAGGAGCTTAGCTTTCTCTGGAAGGCATTTTCATTTATGGTTGGTATTTCTGTTTACAGTTCTATTGAGAGCCTCAAATCTTGGTAAGGTGGAAAAAGTCCTTTTGAAAAATGACTCTGAATCTTAGCTTTTGTGATCCTGTATGTTCAGTAGTGTATTCAAGTTAAGTGCAAAGGCCAAGACTTGCTGAAATGACATGTCATTTGTGCAGGTATCTCTATGGTTTTGAAGAGTACTGCCGCTCCGCAAATATTCGATTTAGAACCATTCATCACCATGAGCCGAAAGTAAAAGTGGAAAAAAAAGACTTTGATGAATCAATGGCAGAGGCTCTAGCAGTAGATCCAGAAATGCCGTTAGTGGAAGTAAAGAGTGAGCTAGAGGAGAATACTGATTCAACCAGCGAGAGTGAAAGAGAAGAGATCGAATTAAAATCTCCAAGGGTGAGTGCTATGAACAGGTCTATTAGTTTATTTTAAGAATGACTTTTAAACTGTGATTGTGGACATCTTTAATTATTTGTTTGTTTATTTCATACAAGGTCTCACTAGTCCACTGTCACCTGTAGTGATCCTCCTGTCTGAGGCTCCCCAGCGCTGGGATTACAGGGGTACGCCACCATGCCAAGGTTTAGTGGCTGGCATGGCATGCCCAGGGTTCTGGGGCCAGCATGGCACGCAGTACTAGGGATTGAACCCAGGTCATTGCACTTGCCAGGCTGGTGCTTAGACCACTGAGCTATCACTCTAGCCTTGTGGATGTCTTTAGATGTACACAAAAGTGCTACAGTGTACCTTGCTTATTTTACAGAATTTAGTTCTGTTTCAGGCATCTTATAGCTTAGCTGTTTCTAAGTATGTCTGACATTAGAGGCCAGGAAGATAGCTGAGCAGCACAGGGACCTGTGTGGCAAGTGAAAGGTCCTGTGTTTCTTCCCCAGTACCAAAAACAAGTAAGTAAAAATAAAAAATAAAAAAGAAAGGAAGGAAGGTCTGTCTTATCTCACATTATTTCCTGCACTCAAATAATTTTTGTCTTGCCAGGCGTGGTGGCTCACGCCTGTAATCCCAACACTTGGGAGGCTGAGGCAGGAGGATCGGTGTGAGTTCAAGACCAGCTTGGGCTACAGAAGTGAGCTCAAGGCCAGCCTGAGCTGCATAGTGAGACCCTGTCTCAAAAAGACAACAACAACAAAAAAATAATAATAATAACTTTTGTCTTGTTTTCACATGCCTGTTCTTTTTTTTTTTTTTTTTTTTGGTGGGACCAGGGTTCAAACTCTCGACCTTGCACTTGCCAGGCAGGCACTTGTGCCATGGAGCTAGCTCCTTGGCCCCATGCCTGTTCATTCTTGTCTTCAGTCATAAATATTCCCCTCCTTCAAGTCTTCTGCTTGAAAGTTGTGAAGTATTACTTGGGAACTGAACTCAGGACCTGACACTTGCCAGGCAGATGTTTTTGCTGCTGAGCTACATCCCCAGCCACCTTGCTAATCACACTGCCTGCCTTATCTAAAAGTGTAGCCTACTTCCTCCTGTAGACATTCTCAGTCAGCTAATGTGGCTCTTCTCTATAGTTTACTTATGTATTATTAGGGGTTTTTGTCCCTTTTCTCTCATTCTGTGCTATATCATATACTGTGCAACAGGAGTGAGCCGTGTGTGTGTGTGTGTGTGTGTGTGTGTGTATGTGTATGTGTGTTTCCCTGCATACGTATATGTTAATGCTAGGGATGGAATCGGGGTTCTTCACCCTGAGCTAAATTTCAGCCACCCCCCTTTTATTTTTTTTTATTATTATTATTATTATTTTTTGTCTTTTTGAGACAGGGTCTTGCTATGCAGTTGAGGCTGACCTTGAGCTCACTTTTGTAGCCCAGGCTGGTCTCGAACTCGCACCAATCCTCCTGCCTCAGCCTCCCGAGTGCTGGGATTACAGGCGTGTGCCACCACGCCCGGCCACCCCCCTTTTAGAGACAGGTTTTCACTAGGTTGCCCCCGCCAGATTCAAACTTGTAGTTGTCCTGTCTCAGCCTGCCAGAGTGCTGGACTTAGAGGATTACGGGCCCGTACCACCCCGCCCAGCTCATGTGCTGTTTTGCGCTGACAAATCCCAGGCACCTAGAGTAATGCCTAGCACATAGTAAGGACTCATGAAAAGCTAGCAAATGAGTGCATCTCCTCCATATGGTACCTGTGCGCCTCCCATGGCTCTGCCGCCCTTGTACCCTCACACAGCTGTGAGCAGCTTTGCTCGCGTGCACCCTGGCTTTATGTTCTAACTCTTCCTTTGGTTAGCAGAAAATCTATGGAAAAAGACATCATCCAGCATTCTTCTCAGTGTGCAGTGATGGCTTTGTAGTGAGATTTATCACAGAAGTTTGTTTCCTGTAAAATAGCTTACTTTTCAATGAAGTCAAATTGAGTAGTAGAAGATGGGGGCTTTTGGGTTATCTCAGTGGTTTAAGCACCTGCATGGGCAGTCCCAGTCAGGTACAGGGGATGGCGGTTTGATCCCCAGACTCACTCTGAAGGTGACCAGAGACAGCCCCCCCCCCGAAAAAAATCCTGAAATTTAGTGGAAAAGATGAAATTGCCCTTTCCTCCAGTTGTCCAGAAACTGTTTTCACACTGATCTTTCTGGTTGTCATTTCATAAGTGGAATCTTCTAGTGAAGTCATGCAATTTTGGTTTTAAATTTCTTTCTTTCTTTCTTTCTAAATCTTGTATTTATTTGGTGCAGGGCCTCACTATGAAGCTTAGAGTCAGGGTGATCCTCCTATCTTAGCCTCCCC
>PVJA010048498.1:0-14177 GCA_004027025.1 Myocastor coypus
GTACCTTGGGGAGCCTGCACTGGAGCAGAAGCTGGAGCCTGGCCTTAGCTGCAGTCTGGGCCTTTGGCCAGCAAGGGGGCACAGATACCCTTCCCAGGCTTGGAGTGGGCAACATAAGCAAGTCAAGGGAACCTGTGGTTTACTTCCTTTGGGATGCTCTTGGGCTTGACTTCCTTGGGCTTGAGGAGGCCCTTGATAGCCTCGGTGTGTGCACTCAGGGCCTTGAAACCGTTTGCTTGCATCTTCTGGAAGCCCTTCTTGTGCTTCTTGGCAAAACGCATGTTCCTAAGAAACTTGGGATCCAACCCCTTCAGAAATTCATATATTTGTGATCAAAGTTTCTTTCTTTCTTTCTTTCTTTCTTTCTTTCTTTCTTTCTTTCTTTCTTTCTTTCTTTCTTTCTTTCTTTCTTTCTTTCTTTCTTTCTTTCTTTCTTTCTTTTGCAGAACCAGGATTGAACTCAGGCCCTTGAGGTTGCCAGGCAAGTGCCTTTTCTACTGAGCTCTCTCCCCAGGCCCTGTAACCAAGTTTTCTTGATGCCATTTTTGTGCCATTTTCAGGACTGGTGGTTCATGGTGTGATTTTTGGACTTGGCTGTAACTGCACTGTAACGCACAGCTGCCAAGTGCCTGAAAGTAGAAGAAAAAAAGCTTTCTGTCTTTTTCCATTCTTCCTGTGCTACAGGAATGGAACACAGACTCACACATCCCAAGCGAACATTCCAGCCCTGACTACGAACTCAGCTGCCTTCATTCTTTGTAAACAAAATAATTACCAAAAAGTTTTTGCTTTATACACATGTGCCTCTGTCTGTCTGTCTGTCTGTCTGCCTGCCTGCCTGCTGCTTCCTGTATATTTACCTATCCTCTCTGATGTAAAATTTAAAAAACACGCGCTCCAGTCAGGAGCGGCACACATGCTGGTAACCCCAGCATTTGGGGTGGCTGAGGCAGGAGGATCTTTGTGACTCAGAGGCCAGACTGAGCTGCTGCCTCAGAAAAGAGATGAACCTCCCAAAATGTTATCTCTGCAAGGACAGCTTTTGGAGTCATGCTTTTCGTCGTGTACTTTCTGTCTGCTAGCATCTTTTCTATGGCAGAAGGTATTTCCACCAAGCTGGGGGAGGAGGGTGAGCCTCCCGTTAAAAGCAAAATTACAGTATTGAAATCCTTAGCTGTGGGAAACACCAAAAAGCTGATCAGCACATGCATGGCCCGGTGGGAGGTGGCATCCCTGGGGACAGGAAGGACGGCTCTGCTCCCCAGGGTGTCTCCTTATGTCATCTCCTCCTCTGTGTTTTCCGATCACCCTTATAGGCCGCAGTTCTCCAGCTCCCATTCCACCTCCAGCAGGACTCTCTTGTGATCACAGCATCTCAAGTTCAGAGCCAAGCGTTCTGCCCACCAGCCCTTCCATGCCAACGGGATCAGGACAGAACAAGCCCGGGACGGGCACCAGCGCCTGTGGGGGGCGGGGGGCGGAGTCTGCTGTCCTCGCGCTCCTGCCAGGCGGCGTCAAGGGCCCGCCGAGCAGAGCAGCATGACTGTCTCCGAGGATGTGCAGGTGGAGGGGGACACCAAGGCCGCGAGTGGAGGGAGGGAGGGAGGCTCCTGGCCAAGGCTGGGGTCGTGTGGGAGGCAAACTGGGCATCCTCATGAGAGGACGCCGAGAAAACCAGCAGGACGGGCTGAAACATGCTCTGGGTCTTGACAAGAATACTTGTGCGAAAAGCAGTGTGCAGAGAAGGTGGACAAGTAGAAAAGCCACCAGGAAGAGGACACTGACCTTCTATAGTGGGAGGAAGAGTTACCCGGCAAAACATAGACTTGGGGACTCCCTGGGACCCAGGATGCGGCGAACGAGTGCGGAAGTGTCTTTCTTAGACGCCGCTTCCGGTGCTCAGGCACTGTGATTCTGCCCGGGCAGAAGCTCCCTTCAGGCGAAGCTGTGGTCTCTGTACCACAACAGGTGCGGGGAAGGGGGAGCGATGGTGCAGCCCCCCACTCATCCGGGAGGCCCCTGCTCCCCAAGACTCCTGCCGGGAAAGGTGCGAGGGGTCAGAGAGCAAACCTGAGCAGGAGTGCCGTAGGCAGCTGAGTTAGACAGAAATTTTACAGGCTGTCAGACGGGCCCCGGTCCTCAAGGAGCCAAGATGGAGCACAAGGTGACTGTACAGCTTCGCGAGAGACCGACACTCCCAGACCTCGAGACAAAAGAAGCAGCAAAGGCAGCCGCGCACTTCCCTAGGAACGCGCATCAGGGGCTGATGTTCCAAACAGGTATCGAGCACCTTACAGAGCCTAAATGGATCGCTGACCCAACTCTGGACAGGAAGAGACCCTGATCCCTGCTCAAGTCTGCTTGCTCTGTGACTCAATTCCCCGCTCCGCACGGGCTTTAATCAATTTGACCTGAGCAATGGCGCTTGTAGCGTCATGGGTTGAGCACAGCTTTGCCCTACCTCGTGCCATCTAAGTGCGTGCCCGTGGTTTTCACCTTAGACCTCCTCTCTGCATGGTTTTCCTCTATAAAAGTCCCTGGAAGAGACAACTTGGGGGCGGGGGAACACCCCTCCTCTCCTTCTCTTGGACAGGAGCTTTCTTTCCCCTAATAAATCTGCTCTGCTCATAACCACCTTTTAGTCCTAAAATTCATTGTTCAGTTTCGCAGAACACGAGCTCGTCCCAGGTACTTTTCAGGTTGGGAAGTCAGGTTTGCCTGTGTCACCTGGAGCTCACCCGCCCGGGATCAGTTTTTACACTGCATCAAGAGGACAGACGACAAGGAGGCTTGCGGTAAAGGACCTGGTGGCGTCTACGCAAAGCAGCCGCGAGCTCGCAGGTGCGGGGAGCACCGTCACGAGGCGGCAGCTTCTCCGTGAGCTGCACGAGTAGCAGCGTAACTGAACCCTGGAATGCGGTGTGGGCTTGGAGAAGGAAGTAAAGATCATTTTCCCCAATTAAACTTAAGGAGGTGAAGTTTGCCTCCGGTGGCTGCGACTTGTTAACGACTACCAGGGAAGGTCCAGGAATGCCGTGCACTGCACATCGACGTATTTCAAGCCGTCCATCTGAACTTGTCTCCTTACCCAGCGCTCACAACTGGATAGAAAAGAGAAAGAGAAAGAAAAAAATGCAGCCTCAGGCTGTAATCAGGCTACTCAGAAACACAGAGAAACGAAAGCTTCCAGATTCTTCAAGTATCTGGGCCAAGAATGGTTTTCAATTTATTTAAGTTAATTTCTCCTCAGCTCATTATCACACCTGGCATGCAGCCAGAGACCAGCAGAGGTGAACCCCGGGCGCACAAGGCCAGGGGTCCCCAAGCCCCTGGGTTCCCCTGAGGTTGGCCTGGCTTCGCTCTGTGCAGCTCATTGGTAACCTGTCCCAGGCTCTGCGGAGAGAACTTGCTGTGTGATGTGGCCTTGGACTTTGGCTCTAAGTGTGATGTGAACTTTGTTAAAAAGCCATCTCCTCTGTGCACTACTCTGCCCATTAAAGACGGAGCTCTAAAGGTAGGACGCACTGCAGAAATTCACAAGGAGTCACGAAGCTGCCTGCCCAGTGTGCAGCTCTCCTGGGGCAGGGGGCTGCATCTGAGGGGTGAGCGTGCAGAGCTGGACTCCCACGGGCGGCGTCTGGCACAGCAACAGCGGGCGGCCCTCTCCCGCCTGTCTGCGCCGCTGCTGCTGCCCACGTAGGCCTTGGCAGCTCGTCATTCCCCTGTTCTCAGTAGCGTGGAGGACTGCGGGCTTCCCTGTGCTCTCCGTCCTGAGCTGATTTCTGCCGGGTTGATTTCCCTAAGCTTGCCTGCCACATGCTCCCCTTGCCAGGCTTCCTGGGATGCTAGTCGCCTCTTCATGGCGTACACTGGGCGTTCATCTTCTGTCCCGATCCTCTGTGCTCCAGGGTGTTTATGCATGCCCTGCATTCACGAGTAACTTCTGCAAGGAGTAACTCAGAGCCCGCTCGTTTCGTAACCTCCTCAGCATCTCTTTGTGTATGTGCAAGTTTTTATCTGTATGGCTGTTGTTTACTCAGAGTAAAGCAGTTACACACACACACACACACACACATACACACACACACACACACAGCTAAAATTAAAGATAAATGCGATGTTTCCACTTCAGTCCTGGAATAAAACAGGTTCAACCAAGGATACCACCTCAGTTGTCTCCACATTTATATATATCTTTCCTTAAAATTCATGCAGGGTATGTGATAAGAAACCCAAAAGACCTTTGCAGGGCCGACACTCCAAAGTCGCTGTTACACTTGGACGTCTAGATCTTGGCCCATGTGTTGCAGTGAAATACATTAAACTCTATGACACAACCTTCTCTACGTTCACAAAAGACAAAGGACAGAGGAAAAGGTAAAAGTCATAAATTTAAGAAGAAGAAGCCGGGTATGGTGGCACATGCCTATAATCCCAGCACTCAGGAGGCTGAGGCAGGAGGATTGGTGCCAGTTCGAGACCAGCCTGGGCTACAAAAGTGAGCTCAAGGCCAGCCTGAACTGCACAGTGAGACCCTGTCTCAAAAAATCCAAAAAAAAAAAAAAAAAAAGAAGAAGAAGAAGAAGAAAGACATAGGAAAAAAGAGCACAGGTTTAAAAAGTCCTCTATTCAGCAAAGCCACTCAATACCATTTAAAAACGAAGATGAGTGCCACCTTGAAGTTTGCATATGTAATATGGAAATTGACTTCTTTTTTGTGTAGTACTAAGGATTGAGTCCAAACACATGCCAGGCAAACACCCTACCAGTGAAGCATATCTCCAACTCACAATTTTTAAAAATTGAGTTTAAATATTTTAATTTATGTATTTGGTACAGGGCATAGCAGGCAGTACTGAGGATCCAACCTGGGTCCCTGAGCTTGCCAGTCAGGCCCTTAGGCCTCTGAGCGCTACCTCCCTGGCGCCCCCCTCTTTTTTTGTATTTTAGGGTCTATAGATTATTCAGGGTTTCACTACTAGGTCAGACTCATAGCCATCTGCCTGTTTACAGTCTCCTAAGTGTTGGGACTCCAGGCGTGCACCACCACACCCATTCTCAATTGCCCTCTCAGCATGCCCTGGGGGTGGGGCTGGCACAGCAGGCTCAGGGATCGAACCCCGAACCCCTGGGCCTGTATCCAGGTGCTTTAATCCACTGAGCTGTCTGGCCAACCTCTTATTATGGAGCTCAGACTTGTAGAGATCCTCTTGGCTCAGCCTCTCAGCACTGAGATTATTGGTGGCTGGCTCAGTGTACCTGGGGGTGGGCTGGCATGGCACGTGGTGCGTGGGATCGAACCCCGATCTCTGCGCTTACCTACGCAGGCACTTAGTCCGCTGAGCTGTCTTGCCGCTCCAGACATTTGCTCTCACAGGTGTTCTCTATGTATCCCCAGGAACAAAGCTGTCTGAACCTTGCCTCTGCTGCTAGGATGATGATAGTATCCGGCACATCCATCTCTCCCCACTGGAATTTTCCTAACTGGCTCCAGACGTCCAGCTGCCATGACCTTCCAGGATGTCTGGCCTAGAATTGTTTTCAGGGTCCTGAAAAGTTCTCTCACTCTCCACCTCTGGACGCTGGCGAGCGGCCTGGGGTCAGCGCTGTGCTAATTACGTGAAGATATTTAGCAGCTACTCCTTAGAGGCTCCTGACGGTCGGGGAGAGGCTCGCACATCCGTTAGGTACAATTACTTCCCTGATAGCTCGGTGTCCAGAGATGATGGCTCTTCAGGAGGCAGTGATGTTCAGGCATGGCTGAACTCTTTCCAACTGTGTCCTTATTTCAGTACTTGGTACTTACTGGAGGAAAAAAGTTAATTGAACCATGAATGCTGTGGAATAAGAAATCACAGTAATGTTGACCCTAGTCATTTTTATAACTAGAATTTGCTGAAACACCTGGTAGTTATTTATATGTCCCAAAAAACTTGTTGGGTCGGCTAATCAATAAAACATTACCTCTTCTGGAAGCATTTTTAAAACACGAAGCAAAAAAGCAGAAGTCTATGAACAGAGCTATATGGAATTTTATCTCCACTGAATAGGTAAACCTTACCAAGCAGTTAGCTTTTGAAATTAATTGACTTTAGTATCTTCATCAGAATCAGCAGAAGATCAGTGTCTTCCTCCGTATGTGCCCTGCTGAGGCGGACCCCTTCCTCTTGTCTGGAAGTATCTGCTTTCCCCTAGTGACAGTTCTGACTGTACCTAGTTCATTAACATGCTTACCAACTGAGCTGTAACTAAATGAGCAATGCCTCTAAAGCCTGCCCTCCACCACAGTGTGGGAGAGCATCTAAGCAGCAGTTTAAATGCATTTGTTTCTGTGAAGTAAACTTGTAATTGGTTTGGCTTGTGTTCAAGCTGTGGTTTACCTGATTCGGCACCATTGCGTTACCATGACTTTATTTACCATCTCTCTCTTGACCAGTTTGGCTCTCTTATGTTATTATTATTTTTTTTTTTAAGGAAAAGGGCACCCAAATCCCACTTTAAGTTACAGTGACAACAGTTAGAACTTTGTAGACATGAAGAACTTTTATTTCAGTTGACAAAAGGAAAAAGTTATCTCTGTATGTTAAGTAGGATAGCTAGGTTCCATTAGGGCAGAAAGTGTTGAAATAAATCTGTAGAAATATTCACTGCCGTTTTGAAAAGATTCAGGAAAGAAAAGCTATCGCTTAAGCAGACTTTCACCAATAATTTTCCAGTGGCTTTGTTGTGTGGGGCATTCCTTCTGCTGGCGAGCACCGTCAGCTGTACCTTACAAAGGGGCGAAGGCTGTGGGAGCTTGCATATTTTGACGGGGAACGACATAGTGATCAACAGTTTTGATCACTGAATCATTCTCATTGAAATCCTTCTACGGCTGTTTCTCTTCTGAACTGTCCAAATCCTCATGGATAGCCCCAAATTAGAAGATGAGAGTGCCTGCTCTGTTATTACACCTGTTCTTTACTCCATTACACGTGGTCTCAGATACTGCTGAAACAGTCGTGAGCCAGCTCTCGCCATCTGAGTTCTACCAGGAATCTCCCATCATCCCCTAACAGTCTTGGGATCTTCTCAAAGCATGGTATTTCTGCCCTCCTCCCCAGTAAGGATTATTTGTAGTCCCACACTAGACATTCTCAGCTTTTTTATAGAAAGTCACTCCTTTTGAATTGCCATTATTATTTCTTAGAAATGATTTATTGTGGGAAGAAAGGATTCAAAAGTAATAGTAAAGTTTTGGGAACCTTGATGTGGAGGAATGCCATTAATCCAGTCCAGCTCTTGAAACTCCAGAGGGAGGATGGTAGGGAACGAAGAAGACAGGAATCAATGTACAAAAGCTGGGGTCAGGTGGAGCCCTCTCTCCTGATGGGAGAAGGAACTGCCCCGTGCCTGCTGCAATCAGCACCTGAATAAGTTCATGGGGAACTTAAGGGGCCGGTAGACTCTGGGACAGGAAGAATATCTAATCTGTAGCAGAACTGCATGCAGTGTCATAAGGCACATAAAGAAACTGTATTATCTTCAGCGAAGGTCGAGTCCCTATAGTAACAGCTCCTTGAGTTGTGCATGCTTTCCACAGGGCTATGCCAAGCTCATGGGAGGCAGCGGCCTTGTCCTAGATTCCAAAGGTACAGACAGCTTCACTCCCAACAGAGGAAAGTATGGGGCTAGTTTTCCATGCAGAACCTGAACTCCATGGTCCACGTGCAAAGAAGGGGTAGCAACACACAGAAGTCTGGGCTGCAGCAGAGGAAGGGATGGAGGAGCCCGTGGAGGCTCTGAGGAGCAGAGTGCCCTCGGCCATCCCTGAAGGACAAGGGGGTGAGCGGTGCAGAGCTGCAGCCCGGGATGAAGACACTCCCATCACTAGGTCCTGAACACGTGCCTTGGAATGGTGCCCAGGCAGCGATCACGTCGAAGGGTCTTGGCGCCTTCCGGGCAGTTGTTTACCATTTTCCACAACTCAGTGACAGCTAGTTGAGGATCTGAGTGCTTCAAGGACAAGAAACACATCCACTGTGCTTTCCTGCCACAGAGCCCCGCTAGGTGTGAGTGTCAGATATCCAGGGGAGAGGACGGCCGGTCACGGTGAGGGCTGGTGCATCCTGTCTTACCACTTGTTTCTTAGTGCTCTTAAAAAAACTAGATTTAAAATATCAGTTTCACTAATTTATCTTATATAAATTTTTTAAACTCATTCACCGTGTGGAGAACTGTGCTGCTTCTCTTTTCTTTCCTAGCTAGTTCTTGTTGTAACAGAAAGACATATTTTAAGTGAATTCCTTATCTTGTGGAAAATTAGTGCTCTGAGAGAATTTGACAAGCTGCAGAAATAAATATACTAAAGCTTATTTATACTAAATGAGTGAAAGATAATTTGCTTTGTGAAGGCCAAATGTCTTCAGAAAACAAGCAAAAGTATTAGATATACATACTTGTAGGTCAGCGGTTCTCAACCTGTGGGTTGCGACCCTGGTGGGGATTGAACGACCAAAACACAGAGGTCACTAAAGCCATCACAAAATACATATTTAAATCCATGCTATGCCATGGTGAAATGGTATTTACTGGAATTAGTAATTTGAAGTATCCACCAAAATTATTTTTTGGTTTGAGGTCACAGCAACATGAGGAACTGTATTGCAGGGTCATAGCATCAGAAAGGTTGAGAACCACTGCGTGTGTAGATAGATACTAATTTTTTGGTGTTTTCCCAGAGGAAGTCATAAAGGCGCAGCAATCTTGAGACAATAAGAAGCTTCTAGTGTAAGTCCCAGTGTGCAAACCAGGGTGAAGATAAGTTGGCTGACCTGTCCAGCACAGGCTAGCTAAGATGGCACAAGGAGGAGCTGAGAGGGAGTGTTCTGACACCAAAACTAGTAATCACCAAAGAGCAATAGGAAGATAAAAGTATTTCAATAATAAATTAAGAAATGTGTCCATCTGTAGTTCACCAAGTATAAGAGACATAAAAAGTGAAAAGAAGTGGGTAGGGATCTGTAATTAATTAGGTAAGTGCTTAAAGTTTGGAAGTGCCCTTTAAGAAGCACAGCTATTGAGACTTTGGGGAAACTGGACTACAAACCTCGGGGACATGCGCTGCTATAGGTAGAATGGTAACTCAGTGTATTTCCTGCACAAACGTCAGAAGCTGAGGGTACAAAAGACATGGCCTACTCGTAAGCATAAATGTTCTCCCATGAGCAATTTATTTATCTAAAACTTATTATTTATTTATTTATTATAATTTTTTTTTCTTGTTTCAGAACTTTATTTATTTTTATGGCCGGCTCAGCCTGCCCTGAGGGCAGGGCTGGCTCAGCATGTGGTGCCAGGGATTGAACCATGGTCCCTGCAGCCACCCAAGCTTTCCTAAGCAGGCGCTTTAGACCACTGAGCCATTCTACCGGGCCCAGAAGAGAGTAAAAAATAGCATTAAAACAAAAATTATAAGGGACACAGAATTTCACTTAACCAAATAATGTGAATTTTTTTTTTTTTTCTGGTGAGCAATTTAATTCATTAGGGAAATTTAAGTGTCTATGGGGAGCACTGGATAAAAAAGAAAATTCAAAGATCTTGGTCACTGGGGACATGAGTTTCATGGTAGGTGCGTCTCCTAGATATTTCAAGATAACCTTGGGCTGCTGTGCCTGGGGTCCGTTGGGAAGCACAGCTGTGCCTTGTGCCTGCTCTCTGACATAGAGTTCTGAAATCCCCTGTGGTCTCCCAAGTGGCAGGGTAGAAAGCACCATCTTTTGGCTAAACTGGACTGCTGTGCATTTCTAAACTCTGCAGAATTTCCTGGTTAACAAAGTGTCTTCTGTTTCAAGCCTGCACCCATGAAGTGGGGTGACTTAGGATGGCACCCTGGGGAAGCCCAGGGTGGGGATGATCATCAGGAAGGCCAGGTGGCTAGGAGGTCAGGGGGCTGGGGCCTGTAGTTCCACTGCCAGCCTGCTGGAAAGCAGAGCAGGAGCTGAAGACCAAGCTCAGTAAGGGATGGCAGGCAACAAAACAGGAGCGCCTGGGTAGCCGGTTGGACACACGGAGGCTCCCGGAGGGTGAGGCGTCCCGCGAGGGCGTGGAGGCTCTGTGCCCGCTTCCATGTCTTGGCCCAAGTGGCTCTTCCATCCAGCTTCTCTGTAATATCCTTGGTAATAAACCAGTGCAGGCAAGCCCAGAGTTTGCCTGAGTTCTGTGAGCCACGTGGGGAAGTCAAACACCCCTGAGAGCCTTGGGCATCCTAGCTGCAAGGTTCCACCTGCAGTGGCCAGGCAGGGACCCAGGCACCAACTGAGGCTTGCACTGAATTGTAGACAGCCTGGTGGAACTGAGCCCACAGCCTATGGATCCGGTGCTGTCTCCAGGAAGAGAACACTAGGACTGATGTAGAGGACACTCGGCTATTTCCCTGGAGTGAGTGCTGCTGAGTTCCTCCTGGCGGGGTGGGGTGAACCCTCACGTGCCTACCGTCAGAATTATTACATTGAGTATGTGAGTAGAGAATAGAAAAAATAATTCCCCTCCTTATTTCTGAAATTCCTAGAAGTTATAGCGTCTCAATAGTCATGGGGCTACTTGGTTTTGGGAAAGCAAAACTTCCTTCTAATGGTGTCATTTGAAGTGAGTGAGACCCTGTGGTGCGCTCCAGGTGCTGTAGCTTATGCCAACCTCCTACTTAGCTCCTCTCTATGGAGAGGCAGCCATTAGGAATATTGATTCCAGATCCAACCAACGTGTTTGGGTTTGATCTCCACCTCTCACACTTGCTAGTTGTGCAAATGCCAAAAAATTGCTTATCCTTGGTGCCATGGGTAGATGCACAATGGGGGGTAGTATCGGTGATTCACTTTTATGGCTATGCTGATTAAATAATTAAATTAATTCAAAGTCATCAGGCACTTTGAACACATAGTTCTTGGCACATAGAAATCTGTTTATGGCATAAGCTCAGTGTCTGCAAAACCCCACTCATAAAATTACATCTGAATATTTATAAACCTGTGTGCCTGGATGAATCCAACTCTTCCAAAATGGTCCAGTGCATGCACCTGAAAGTTATAAAACCTTCCAAATATGAAGAAAGTCACAGCAGACACTGGAAATTCGAACATTTTCATTTAATGCTAAGACCATAAAACATGCAGACTGGGAAACTTGTCACTGAACCTGTGCCCAAGAAGTGACAAGGACAATCCTAGCACAGGAGACTGGTGCCAAGGCTGGGATCCATATTTTCTTCACCATAGAAACACCCCCTCGCACCTTTTCAGTCTCACCTGAAAGAAATAACTCTGCACAAAACCAACGTAAAATGGGAAGGTTCCAGGCTGCCTGGTGAAATGGCTGTGAGGGATTCTTCCTCCCACAAGACCCCAGAATGATCTAGGGGAATTCTCATGGTTGGTGCTCAGGGCTGCAAGAGTCAGAACCAGGAGTGGGGAATCCCATGCAGGGGACAGGAGTGCAGGGGTGAGTGTGGAGTGGGGAGCAGGAGATTTTCTTCTAAGAAAAACGGAGGACTCAGGCAAGCCTGCGTTCCATGAGTTTGAGAGTGTGTCTTCAGGAATGTTTTCCTATTTCCCTCTGTCTCTCAGGATGGCGCTGATGTGCTGGAAGCCATTCATTCACTTGGGAAGATGACAGTGAGCACTGGGCAACTCTCTAAAGGGAGTGGCTCTGGGGAGTTTATTTTATTTTGCTTTGGTCTTGGTACTTTTAGGACACTAAGTTGAAAGGTATCCGGAAGTAAGTTCAGAGTTCACCGTTAACAACATACTTCGCTTGCCAAGCAAAGCAGCACTTTCTGTAGCCATTTCCAGTTTTAGCTTCTATAAGCCTTACTCTGACAGACACATCACATGGCACATCCTCTCCTTGTTCACAGCCCTGACTCTTCTCAGCACACTTTCCCCTTACCTCCCTCTTCCTTGTTCTTTAGTCAGTCTTTATGTTAGCTTCCTATCACCACAAAACAAAACAAAACAAAACAAAACAAAACAACACGAGGAAAGGAAGTCAGAGGCATGAGACTTAATTTGCCTCACAGTTGCAGAGGTTCCAGTCCATGGTAAGATGACTCAGTTATTCTTATGTCTGTGGAGAGGGAGAAATGGCATGGTGGAAAAGTATGGCTAAGGGGAGCTGCTCACCTCATGGAGACCAGGAAGGAATGGGAGGGAAGAGAGAGAGGATGGGGAAGAGGGGGGGAGGGGAAGAAGGAAGGGAGGAAGAAGGGTATGGGAGGAGGGGAAGGATGGGGAGGGAGAAGGAGGAGGGGGAAGAGGAGTGGGGAGGATGAGGGGGGTAGGGAGGGAGGAGGGGGAGAGACATGGAGAGAGAGAGGGAGAGGCAGAGAGAAAAACAGGGAGGAAGGCCTGGGACTAGGCTTGGTCACAAGTTCATGTGCTTATGGCCCTCTTCCTTTATCTAGGTTTCACTTTCATCACTCCTCAATGTTGCTACCAAATTATGAATCCCTCTTAGTGCATGAATCCGCCGATAAAGACAGAACTGGGATGATGAGTGACAACCAAGTCCCCAGAACGCAGCCCCTGAGGGACACTGGCGATCCACATCATCGTGGTCTTGCGGTCCGAGCGGTGTGCAGCAGGGAGCCCCCTCTGTAGCTTAGGGTGCCTTATGCGATAAGAGGTAACATGTGCAACAGCCGCGATGCTTTACGTTTAGTGTTGGCTCCGTCGAGCCACTGGCGTCTGGGTGGCATTTCAACCAGTGTTGGCTGGATTTGCCTGGGAGGTGCTCCTGGAGGACATTAACGCTTGCCTTGGGCATGGCGCAATAGGACCGCCTGCCACCCAGTCACTGGGGCATGGGAACATGTACCAAGGCTGAGTGACAGTGACAGTGGTGCTGTGATCGTGATGATGACAGTGATAAAGTGACAGCGGCAGTAGCAGTAGGGAGAGTGGTGGCAGTAGTGGCAGTGGCCTCCTTCTGGCTTATCCTTTAATTTGAGATGCTGGTCTTTTGTGGACTTTGGACTTAGGGAAAACATTGGCAAAAAGCTCCTTCAAGTGGCTGACGTAGGCCATCTAGGTGTGTGCAAATCCATTCAGCTATTTGCATACAGTGAAAAGTTGCCTAATGACATGTTACTCAGAATATGTTGTTGTCACTAAGTGATGCGTAACTGTGCATATGTTTACTGTATGGTGTATATCTTACAACACAGGGTGCCTACCCTTCACATATAGAGATAATGTTATAGTGTGCCTATATACGTTTACATTTCTGTATAAACATGCTGGCCACCTATTGTTAATGTCTATATATGGTTGTATATATGCTGTATTTATTTACACTACATGTATTACATCTAGTTCACATATCTAATTTTTTTAATGTTCAGGGCTCTCAATTTTATTTTTTAAAATGTATTTAGTACAGGATCTGTAAGGTCTCACTATGATTGGACTCATAGTGATCTGCCTGTTTTCAGCCTCTCAAGAGCTGGGATTACAGGCATGCCACCACGCCCAGTCTCAATCACTGTCTCACTGCACCCTAGGGGCGGGGTCAGGGCGGCACCTGGGGGATCAAGCCCTGGTCCCTGTGTCTGCCTTAAGCAGGTGCTTTAATCCACTGAGCTGACTTGCCTTTCAATTTTTTTTAACAGTGAAAGTTAGAAGAGTCCTATAAGTCTAATAAGGGCAGAATGCACATGTTTCCATTACATCATTTTGAAGTATAATGTTGACATCTGAGATTACGCTTAATTCAGTTGACGAGAATTTCATCATAGAAAAAGTATCACCTGCAAATTAAAAAAGTAAAGGTTAAAACGTGGCACAGCTGTAAATTCTTGGTGGCCAAGGAAACGTAAGCAGTGCAGGTCTTCTCCAGAGCAGGATGGCAAAGCAAGAAAGCTCCCTGCTCTCCGTGGTCAGTGTCTGACGTCAGGCCCTGCGATTTCAGTTGAGTGAATTTAATTCTTGGCACCATTAGAAAAAAGAATCTAAAAGTAAGTGACCAGGGCTTAGACAAAAGATACCAGGGTTGTTAGAGTCATCTTTGAAAGCCAGTGGGATAGTCTCTGTCTCTCTTCTTCTTTCTTTTCTTCTTCTTCTTCTTCTTCTTCTTCTTCTTCTTCTTCTTCTTCTTCTTCTTCTTCTTCTTCTTCTTCTTCTTCTTCTTCTTCTTCTTCTTCT
>PVJA010048499.1:0-14170 GCA_004027025.1 Myocastor coypus
AAAAAAAAAAAAAAAAAAAAAAAAAAAAAAAAAAAAAAAAAAAAAAAAAAAAAAAAAAAAAAAAAAAAAAAAAAAAAAAAAAAAAAAAAAAAAAAAAAAAAAAAAAAAAAAAAAAAAAAAAAAAAAAAAAGAAACAAAGGTTCTGAAACAAGAATACAAATAATAAAGAAAATTTAAAAAAAATAAAAAAATATTTTAGAGACTAAGGTGCCTGATAGATTGAAAAAAACCCACAGTTACTTAAAAGCATAGTTTATTGTTATTATGTGCCACGAATGTATTTCACATGCCAAGGACTCCAGGAGATAAAGACTGTTATTTCTGATTTTACTGGTTTATACCTGGGAAGCTGAGGTACAGAGAGTCTGGAGAAGTGAGCTTCTGGGGGCCACAGAGCCGGTCAGTGACCAGGTGCCAACTCAGGCAGTATGGCTCCAGAGACTGAACTCTATCTGGTCTCTCCTGTTTTAGTTGGTGGAGAGGAAGCTGAGAGGGGCCAGGCCACCTGCCTGAGGAAACATATAGCCTTCCTCTTGGACTCTGATAATTTCTGTCCTCAGGCCCTGGAGAGAGGAGCTTCACCTGCCAGGTTTGGGGTCCAGTGTTCTGAGTGCTTCAACTAGCCTCGCCTCTTTTCTTCCCTTCTGCCCCTCCCCCAAGAGTAGGTCAGGGAGATTAAGTGTGCCTGTAGGCGCCATGGCATGGGAGGCCCTGCCAGGGTCTGATGAGTGTGCATGTCACTGCTGTGAGGCGCTAGCAGATGCCCAGTTGTGATGCTCTCATGAAACCTGGCTCCCCCGCACCATTGTCCAGGCTAGAGAACCAGGCCAGAGAGGCCAAGGAAGGTCCAAAGTTGCTCAGGCAAGTGGAGGCCTTCCTTCCTGGGCCTCCTGTCCTGCCTTCTGGGCTCCTTGGTACTTGTGGGCCCCATGGAGAGATGGAACTTAGGGGACCCTTGATTGATTCCCTTCTCTAGATCCTCAAGGCGTCCCTGGCCTATGGTTCTTGATCCGGGCCCCATGGGAGGACTCTCAGGGTTGGGGGATGGGGAAGGTACTGATTAAAAAATAGACTGTCACGCGCATGAGGGACAAGCCTGCCACCTTCCTGCCTGAGCCAGTTGGCTCCCTGTGCCCAGCTGCCTGGCCCTGCTCAGGTCTCCTGCTGGGGCCCCGCCCACCTCCCCCTGGCTCTGGGCCTGGGGCTGAATGCTCCCAGCCACCCTCTTCCCCCTCCTCTTCCCTTCCCTGCCCGAAGATGGCACTCTCAGTGAGCTTGGGTGGGCCTGAAGCTCAGCTGTTGGCTTTCAGTGGTGCCAGGGAAGCCTGGAGTCACTGCACAAGGGCTCTGTGGTCATAGTGAGGGACTGTCCCTCTCTGGACCTCAAGCATCCATAGAGCAGTGATGTTAATTAGTGTGTGTTGTGGCTTTTGAAGCCTTTCCCCAGTTTCTTCTCTGACAAACATCTGTGGGGACTCTTCTTAGAGATGTAACAAGGCCCACAAAGCCCAACTCAGATGTAGACTAGCAACGCAGTGGCCTAGGCCAGATCTTCTTGAAAATCTCAATTCTGTACAACTTCTCTGGGTTGAGCAGGGTCACAGAGAGTCACAGAGGTGGGAGTCTGTGCTGTGAAGATGGGAGCAGGGTTTTATTCATTTGTTCTTTCTCCTAGGCCACAAGTGTTTGCTAAACCTTAGCCACGGCCTAGCCACAGGGGCATGGGCACAGTCCAGGTTCTGCCCTGAAGGGCAGAGTAGAGTGGCATTAAAGGAAGTACCCACAGGATTGCATATCTGATGCAGGCTCAGAGGAGAGGTGGAAGATGTGCCACAGAAATGTGGCTCTTCCTGCTGAGATGACTTCTGGAGACAGTAATAAGATAAGAAGTGTGGTCAGAAAGGTGTGGCTGAGGGGCATGGAAAGAAAGAGCCATAGCGTGGTGTGGTAGCTCAGGTCTGTACATTCAGCACTTGGGCGGCGGCGGAGGCAGGAGAACTGCTGTGAGTTCGAAGCTAGCCTGGGCTACGTAGTGAGTTCAAGGCTAGCCTGAACCACACAGTGAGACCATGTCTCAAGAGTGCTCAATACATGAAGGGGGGCTGGAGCCCCAGAGGGCCTGAAGGGGATTCTGGGAAGGAGCTATTTCTGTGGCACTGCTCTGGAGGCTGGTGCTGCCTTCTCACTCCCTTGGATGCCAGGCCTGACAGTGTCTCCATGGCCTCCACACCCGGCCACTTCCTGGATGACGGCATGCCAAATATATCTCTGCCTCTGCTCACGTCACTTTTGCGTCCGAAGGGCAACCCGATGCATCCTGCCTTGGGGGAGAGCGATAGGGGCTCAGAAGCCTGGCATTCGAGCTGGGGAGGGTGTGTTCCTGGGCCAGCAACTGTAGCCACCCGAAACGCCCCAAGGCCAAAGCCCTGGTCGGCAGGCAGCCCAGCTGCTTGTTCTCTGAGGCCAGCTCTGCCGTCTGTTCATGGCTATGTCTTTTTCCTTTTGGGGCCTCAGTATCCCCATCTTTGGAATAGGGAATACTCTAGTTTTTCTGCACACAAAGTGTGGGCTGTGGATAAAGTATTGTGACATCCAGATGTGTAGGAAATGCAACATCTCAGCTCTAACCCTGGACTTGAATCAGTGTGCATTTTAACAACATCCCTGGCCAATTCCTGGATGTTTATGTCACTGTACTGGGCCAGTCATTTTTAGATGTAAAAAATTAAAGTTTGCAAAATCTTCTTCCCACGCCAAAGTTTTACTTGCAAAAGAGTGAGAGGGGACCTACCCACTCCGAGGTCATTCATCCTGTCCTCTCCACAGTGAGCAGCAAGGAGAGATTTCAGGATTGTAAGAGGCAGAACTGAAGCGAGGGAGGCATCTTCTCATCCTGTTCCCTTGTCTCCTCCGAATTCCTGACCAAGTAGTCTCTAAGAACCCTCTCAGCTCTGACTCTCAGGGCCCTCTGTTGTGGGAGTTTGGAAGATGGGATTGCAGGGCAGGCACTTGATGGGCCACAGCCCGGTACATGGCTCCTGTTGGTCCCATGTTGGTGTCTTGGCCCCTTCATTCCAAAATCCCTGAAAGGGTAGTTTAAGGCTAGTCTTTTGTGAGACAAGTTCTTATTGTGTAGTTCAGGCTGGCTTTGAATTCACTATATAGCCCAGGCTGGCTTCAAACTCATGGCAATTCTCCTGCCTCAGCCTCCCCAGTGCTGGGATTATAGGCCTGTGCCACCACACCCAGCTACCAGTGTTATTCTTAGCATGTCCAGGTAGTGAGGAAGGAACATACTAATGTATTATTAATGCTTCTGAGTTAAAAGGATTCCACACAGTGCTGCTGGGCCACAGCCTCCTGGTGTGCCCTTCATGACCACCGTGGCAGTACTGAGGGGAGCAAAACTCCCGGGACCCATCCACGATCTCTTCTGATCCTGACCATAGTTGCTGCAGTTACAGTTTGTGTCTAGCTGTCCCCACAAAGCCCTATGCATTTTATTTTTATTTTTATTTATTTATTTATTTTTTGTCTTTTTGAAACAGGGTCTCGCTATGCAGTTCAGGCTGGCCTTGAGCTCACTTTTGTAGCTCAGGCTGGTCTCGAACTTGCACCGATCCTCCTGCCTCAGCCTCCCAAGTGCTGGGATTACAGGCATGCGCCACCATGCCCGGCTTGCATTTTTAGATGAGGCTTTTCCGGAGGTAGCTTAATCTAGAGTTTGTGATTGATTCATGGTTCAGTGCTAGGATTAAGGGTTCTGGGATTAAGCCTGGTGGTTGCTGGATCAGCCCGCTGGTTGGATTGGCACCACCCTAATCCCTGAGGTCTGGGTAAGATACAAGGGGCAGAAAGAGCTTTGTTTTCCCCCTTTTTGCTCGTGTTACTTTCACTGTCTTCTCCCACCATGAACTGTGGCCCCTCTGCCATGCCATCCTGTCTTGGAGCCAGCTGATTATGGACTGAAACCTTTACAAACTGTAAGCTAAATAATCCTTTCCCTTTTAATTTTGGGTATTGGGTATGTTGTCTTAGCAGCGAGACAAGTAACTAAGACACCTTCAGTTCGGAAATGAGTCATGAGATACAGCGGTCAGCTAGCTCTGGCAAAGTCGTTTCTTCATTATCACACATTTATTGAGCACACATTACGTGCTGCAAAGTGGGTGGGCCACGTCATCTAGAAAGGCAGTGCACTTCGCCACTACTGCAGCTTATGTCCAGGGCTTAGTCCCAGGTACTGTGTGCATGTGTGAGCTCACTTGTGTAACCACCTGGCAGTGAAAAAATTAGGACCTTCAACAGAGGCAGAAGCTGAAGCACATCAGATAAAAGCATGCTAAAGGCCCCTGTAGGGCCATGGAGATAGCTCTGGCACAAATGCATGCCTGGCAAGTGCAAGGTTGTGAGTTCAAACCCCAGTCCTGCCAAAAGAAAAAAAAAAAGGCCACTATAGCTTGTGATCAGATTGAATCCAAGAGGGGCTAAATCAAAACACCCATGGTATGTAAAGCAAATGGTTATAGGTATCATGAGGGCTTTGGAAGCCCCAGAACAGAACAGCAGGAGGGACTTTACCCTACAGGACATTCACTGGTTGAAGGCAGCCCAATCTTAGTGAACCCTAAATTGCTGAGGAAATCATGTCTCCAGTTTTCATGAACCTAGTATGGAAGGTCGGCTACATTGCAGGCTGGAAATCCAAATCCTATGAGATGAATGGATAAGACCCCAAGGTGGCCACCAGGAGAGGCTGCTGAGGACTGGGTGGGAGGCAAAGGTCTGTGCACTGTGAGATCCTTGGCAGGGTTTTTTGGCCTTTCTTTGCCTCAGCTTTCTGGTCTGTAAAATGGTATCGCCTTTTCTTTTTTTTTTAAAAAAAAAAATTTTTTTATTTAATTTTTTTATTTTTTTCTTGTTTCAGAACCTTTGTTTATTCACTCATTTTTATGGCCGGCTCAGCCCACCCCGAGGGCAGGGCTGGCGCAGCATGTGGTGCCGGGGATCGAACTGTGGTCCCTAAAGCCGCCCAAGCTTTCCCAAGCAGGCGCTTTAGACCACTGAGCCATCCTGCCGGGCCCCGGTATCACCTTTTCTGGTCTGCCTCTATCTCTGATAGATGAAAAGTGCTGGGAAAACCATAAAAAATATTGTGTATATTCAAGGGATGATATATAACTACTATATAATTGTGTGTATAAATATATTTTATTACAGTTGCAATTAACATTATGGAGTTGTGCTATGTGCCAGACCACATCCCAGGCATTTTCCTCTATGTTCATAAACTGTACACTTATTTGTAAAATTGTGAATTCTAAAGATCCATGGGCCTCTAACCTGGCTGTGCATCAGAACTCCTCTGGGATAGTATACATATTCTATGGTCCTAGGAATTTGCATGTAGAACACATTCCCTGAGGATTCTAATGTATCTGCAAGTTTCTGATGTGGGTAGGAGAGCAGGGATGTGTCCTAAACTACATATGAAGCTGAAGCCAGTTGAAGCTAAAATCCAGGCCTTCCAACTCCCAGTTTATCCCAGGCCTCTGACTACCAGTCTATCCCAGGCCTCCGACTCCCAGTCTATCCTTTGCTTGCACTCTGAGGGAATGAAGCTGGGAGGCAGTGTCTGAAGAGCGATGTTGCTGGTAGCAGCTGGTAAGGCACACAGTCTGTGCTGGGCACATGAAATGGCTTATTCTGCTAAATCGCCTGACGGGTAGAAAAGGGGACATTCACCACAGCAACATGATCCCCTGGGACTTGAGCTAAAACTGGCATAAGACTTTAATGTACTTCTAGGAAAAAGAGACTGTGGTTGAGCTACAGGGATTCTGGAGGCAAGAATTTGAAACCATGCTGGGAGGCATTTTCCCCCTCTGCAGTAGCATGTGCCCTTGGGGTGGCAGCTGTCCGGTAACTGGGTTATCTGAAGACCAGCAGGCTGGTGGGAAGGAGATGAGCCCCTCCCACAGGCGAGAGGGATGTGTGTGCACACTGCCCTGCCCCCACCTGTGCGCAGTGAGGCTCTGTGCACGCCTGCAGAGCTCAGTGTGCACACGGTCCTGGGTCTGTCCCGCCCCCTGGAGTCTTGCACGCCCGAGCATGCTCTGTGGCGTGCAGGGTGGGTCTGAAGCAAGTAGCACCTCTGGGAGCTGAGAGGGAGGACAGGGCAAGGGAGGTGATGGGCCAGATGATTGGGGTATGTCATGTGCATGTGAGGATCTTGCAAGATAAGAGAGAAATTAATCTGTGTAATATTTTAAAAAGTGATGGAAGACAAATGGTTGCAGTGCTGTGGGACCCTGGGATCCCAAACATCGCAGGAGCAGAAGGGCAGTTAGGGAACGCACTTTCCTTGTTCCTGTTCAGCTGCATATTGTGAGCACCATCCTCAAGCCTGCCTAGGATCCTGACACCACCCTGTCGGGCCGCTCCTCCCTTAGACTTCATGGAGTTTATCTAGACAAATGCTCTCCCTCCCTCCTCCTGTCTACTGCTAGAGGACCACACTGGGTTATTCTGTGCAGGGAGGAGTCTGGGGAAGGAATGAACAGTGCTGACTTGTGAACAGAGGTCTGAGACCAGACCCAGAGTTGGCTGGCCAATAGGGGCAGAGGAAAAGATGGAGCTGCCTTGTACAGCTATGCAGAAGTGGGTTTGTGCAAAGGCTGAAGTTAAATTCCCCATAGGTGTGCACAACTGATTTATACTTTACATGTCATTTTTTACATTATTTTGATTTTTACAAATCATATAATTTGCTCCTTAGCCACTTTTCAAAGCAGATGTTTTATTCCCATCTCACTTATTAAGATTCAGAGAGGTGCCGTGCTTTCCAAAGGCAGCCCAGCAAGTGGGATGGGGTGCCCCTGTTCGCTTCCTAAGGGAGGACCACGCTGCCCTCATGGTGAGGATAAAAATGGTGACACTGGAAGGAAGAATGCCTGGCACACGGAGGCACTCAGCAGGCAGCGCCGGGACTAATGAAGTGTGCACCCCGGCGGGCTGCGGACAGGTCTGCCCCTGCTGGCCGCTCGCCAAGGCCGCGACCCAGGCAACCCCGCGGCGCCAATTTCAGCTGATATAGCAAACCCCAGATGGGCTGGCAGCGCCCGGGCCGCCGAGGCGGGCAGGCCTGTCTTCCAGGTGGCTGGCGATGCCCCTAGGGAGAGGCGGCCCCTCGCCTGGCCCGGCCGCAGCGCCGAGCCCCTCTGTGCGGCTCCTTCTGCTCTGCGCGCTGCCCCGCGTCCCGGCGGCGCGATCTGGACTCCCGCGGACTTGGGCCGTCATTAGCATTCCTCCTGCGTTTTTTCTCCCGGGTTATTTATTTTTCTGTGAGGAAGGAATGTGGGGAATTTACCGCAGGGCGCTGGCCTTCGTTTTCGGCTGCGTCGCGGCCTCTTCCCTGAGAAGGAAGCGGCGGAGACAGATGGCTGCGCGCGCGCGGGGGCGGCAGCGGAGGCCGAGGGCGCCGGGCAGCGCGGGCGCGGGTTATGTAACGGTGGAGCCTTCGCCCCAGGCCGCGCTGCTGCGCGATCCTGCGGGGGCTCCTCCCGTGCAAACGTTCCTTTCTCTCGGCTGGTTTTGGCTTGGGATGCCAGGGATGGGGATTCCTGGGGCTTCCAGCCTCAGCTGGGCCGTCCTCACTGCTAGAAAAGCCACCTTGTCTCCATCTTTCAAGACCTAGGGCAAAGGCCACCCCCTCCAGGCAGCCTTCTCGGTTGATTCTTCCTAGCTTCTTACACTCCTAAGTTCTGTGTTTCCTGAGGAACCTCTTGAAACATCCTCTCAGGTCTCCAGCAGGAATTTGATCGCCACCCACAGATTTCTTGCCTTCTTCTTCCCTCTCCTTTCCTCCAGGCACCACCCCAAAATCCTCAATCTACAATCCAGATGAATCTCAGTCCTCTGCAGGGACCAGTGATGGCGCAGATGTGGATGTGGGTGGCTTTGGAAGTGGGAGTGCTTGTCTTTTGGTAGTTACTGTAGTCAACACGTTTTTTTTTTTTTTTTTTAGTGTTGGCCGCTCTGTCAACTGCCTTCCTTGTATCCCGTCCCTTTTTATCCTTTATTTGGAGACAGGCCCTTGCTCCTTGCCCAGGCTGGCCTCAAACTTGCAGTCTTTCCACCTTGGCCTGTAGAGTAACTGGAATTACAGGGTCGTGCCCCTGCAGATGCCTGGCAGGTCAGTATGCACTGTAGCTCTCCTGGATGAGAGCTGCAGTGAGCCTGGGATACTTATGCAAGGCTGCAGGAAAAGGGCCAACAGAGTGTACCAGGCCTCAGGATGAGTGCTGATCAAGGCATCCGGGTGGATTGATGAGGGCTTCCTAAAAGAGGTGCCCAGGCTGGTCCCACAGCATGGGTGGGAAGGTGAGTGCACTTTGAAGGTGGGGCTCTGCACAAAGAAGGCACCTGGGGCCTGGGGGCCTCTGCTCTTTGCTGGTGTTGAGATCTAGGATGTGTTAGTT
This sequence comes from Myocastor coypus, assembly GCA_004027025.1. NCBI lineage: Eukaryota > Metazoa > Chordata > Mammalia > Rodentia > Myocastoridae > Myocastor > Myocastor coypus. The sequence continues at coordinate 8,481 of PVJA010048499.1, forward strand.
CTTGCTGCCTCATGTTTCTCATCTCTAAAACAATCATAAAGGGCTGGGGATATAGCTCAGTGGCATAAATGCCTGACTGGCAAGTATAAGGTCCTGAATTCCACCCCTGATTCCAAAAAAAAAAAAAAAACCAAAACAACAACAATAGCAACAAAACCAACCAGTCATGGAGAACCTTGTTTTGGTAGGATGAGGATAAGAGCAAAGGCTCATTAGCCCTGCTCGTAGCAGCGCTGGCTGCTCGCAGAATATCGCTGTTGTTCTGTTTGTCAGCTTCATCACTGTTCTACAAAGCACCTGTGCCTGCGTAGGCTGGGGGAGCCAGGAATGCAGAAGTGCCGCAGCCAAGGCCTGGCCTTGAGGCTCGTGTGGTCTGTGTGCAGGTGACATCATCCCTGTGCTACAAGGCAGCATATACTTGGGCCATCTTAGGTTTGAATCTCTGTGGTATGACCTTAAGTCACTGTATTCATCAGCACCAGTTTTGAGACAAGAGTTCTGTGGGCCTCATGCATCGCTGGGAGACAAGGCGTGCCATGGTTCCTGGCAGAGGGGTGCACCCCTTTGGGGGTGACTTTTGTTACTGTGAGTGATGTATAGAGCGGTGCAGATAAAACATCGGTGGATCAAGGCAGGCTTTGGGAAGTGGGTGGTGGCATTTGAACTAGCTGGGAGGTTAGGCATGAGGGCATGTGGAGAGGGGAGAGGCAGAGATCCGTGTGAGTGGGGGGCTGCACACACCTTCCTGCAGCAGGGGTTGTGGGGCAGGTGGGGACCCTGAGCTGCTGGTCTCCCTCTGCCATGGCTGAGGGCTCCGGGAGGCTAATGAGTTCTGAAGGCCAGGGTTCCGAGGACTCTCTTCTGGATCTCCAGTGTTGGAGGGAGACAGGGGTGAGTTCTGAGCAAGAGGAAAAGGCGAGTGGAGCTGTGAGCAGAGGAAGGCAAATCTGGCTGTGTGGGGTGGGTTGATAGGCGGGGGAGAGACTGGGGGTGGAGAGGCCATTTAAAAGGCTGTTGCAAAATCGGTTCTCCTGATAAGGAGCTGGGCTGAGTCATCTGTGGAGGAGAGAAGGCACATCCAGCTCCACCGTTGCTATGAGGTGGGATTTTCCTCCTTCACCAGCCTGACTGGCTTCCTTTCCGGAGGCTGTGAGAACTGAGGCTTTGGTCAGCAGGAGCATACAGCAGGAGCTGGGCTGCAGCACCCAGCTGCCCAGAGTGAGTGAGGGGAGCACTGGAGGCGTCTTGGAGGTTTGGGGGTGTGGCACGGGCATGTGGTATCCCCTGTCTGGTGGCAGCTTTCCCTCTGGTGTGGAAGGAGAGGCATGTATGGCAAGGCTGGAGGTGCTCCCTGTGCCTGATGGTGGGAGGGGGCTGTGGGTCTGCAGCCTCTTTGGCTGGATGGAGAAGCCCGGGGCAAGGATGCTGTCATTTCCTCCTTTTCCGGGGAGGATGCCAGGTGGGCCTGGCAAGGCAGGTGTACATTGCTCAGACAGCTGTATCTCCCTACCCCAGCTGAGCCAGAGCCTGTCCCGTCAGTGGTCATTGGTTCCTTCCTGCCCCCTCTCCCCCCGAAGTTTACCCTGTTGCCAGGACTCCGAGGCAGCCGCGGTGGGCTGCTCACTGGGTCTCACAGGATCTTCCCATCTCTGGCTGCCTCTCCCCACAACCTCAACTGGATCTGGGCTGAACACTCCCATTGACAGGAGACGTATGAAGAAGCATTTCCTTGAATCCTCCCTGTCCTGACCTGCTCCGGCCTCTCTTGCCCTGCCTCACTTCTTTCCTTTGGATTCTTGATCAGGCCTAGTGATGGTAGAAAAAGCAGCTGCCTGCAGAGGGTGATATGGGTCAGGAAGAGGCCTGTTCCTGACTGAACAAAGCTAATATTAAGGATCTCCTGATTCCCAACTTTATGACCCTTCCACTCTGCTCGTTTTTAATACTCTATCAGTTTTTTCTCTTAGTGAAAATGGGTTTATCAGTTATTCTTATGAAAAGGATGAGTGAAGACAAAGCAAGAAATGTCCAAGATGGCTGAGTTTCCAGGGCAGAGGGTCCTGCACAGAGAGGGGCATTGATCATGGCCAGCTGCACAGGAGCCCTGCATCTTTTCTGGAGCCCCTGCTGAAAGGTTATGTGGTTAAGAGCTGAGATTTGGCAGCCAGACTTTCTAGCTCTTGAATCACAGCTGTGCCACTTTTGGGCAGTGTGATTCTGGGTGGACAGCTCTAGGCCTGGGTCTTGTGTAGAAAATGGGCAGAGTAATAGAATCTATTTCCTGGGGCGCCTGAGCTGGAACAGGATGGTGACTAATGGTGTGCAGCGTTGCTCTGGGCAACGGCAGCAGGGCACCCTCCTCCCAGTGGCTTCCTGCTCTTTGGTGCACCTGTTGGACAGAAGTCTGCTGACCCCAGACAGCTCTTCTTTGTTGCACTCCGCTCTGTCCTCTCTAGGCCATCCTTCTGCAGGGCGCCTGACCCAGGCTCCAGGAGGATTTTACAGAGCTGGCTTCCTATATGGCCCTGTGCTGGGGTGAAATGGTTACAGGAAGGGCTGGGGACACAGCTCAGTGAGCTTGGCAGGGCAGGTTGAGTCTCAGTGAAGTACCTGTCCCCTATGGCCTGAAGCCTTCTCCTGTCTCTGATAGCAGAGAACACACTCTTAGGCCAGCTGGCCATTGCCAGAGGTGAGAGTTTCCTCTGGGAAGTTTAGATAGAGCTGTCCCCCTGGCACCCTCTGACTTGGGCAGGTACCAGGGTTGGTTAGCCAGCCCCTCCTCCTGCCTGCTTTGTTCGCAGGGTGGCCAAAATCATGGGGCTGCAGGCTGGGTCTGGTTCAGAGCTCCTGCTGAATTCCTTTTCTGTGGAGTCACTGTGGTCTGGAGTGGGAGTGCAGCTCATGGCCTCCTGGCCTTTGCTGTCATTCTGGGCTCAGCACAGTAGCACAGGCGGGGCCTGTCCAAGCCCTGAGAGGTGTGGGAGGTCACAGTTCAGGCTGTAAGCCAAGCTGAGCCAGCAGGGGTCAACACACCTGGTTCTGGGGCCAGGCCTCCTGTGGCCCCGTGGCTCCTTTTTCTCAAAGGGCTGTTCACACTGTCGCTTAAGGATTTTCCAAATCCATAGTCTTTGAGAGGCAGCCTGGACATGAGATGGAAGCTGAAAAATTAGGGAGGGCTGGGGATATAGCTGAGCGGTCTAAGTGTCTAGCTGGCAAGTGCAAGGACCTGAGTTCAATCTCTGGTACCATATGCTCTGTCGACCCCGGAACCCCAGGTGCACTGTAAACCCAGCAATGAGGAGGCTGAGATAGGAGGATCACTATGAGTCTGAACCATATAGCAAGACCCTGTATCAAATAAATAAATAATTTTTTTATTTTAAAAAAGAAAAATTAGGAAAAAAGCTGAAAAATGCAGAGATATTGAGAGGCCTGGGATATTCAAGCTTAGAAGCACTGTGTAGGATGCTGACCTCATCTCACAGATCCTTGGTATTCTCAATGAAATACACATGCCAGATGTCTTTCCAGCTAGTAGGGAAGCTGAGGCAGGAGAATCATTCAAGCCCAGTTCAAGGTGGGCCTAGGAAATACAGTGATTCCCACCTGAAAGTAAGTAAACAAATGAATAAATAAAAATGTGCCTAACAGCAGATCGTGCCCTATAGGCGTTGTGTGAAGAGTGTGTGTAACATACATCCAGTGAGTGTTAAGTACCACTGCTGCAGCACCGGTAGGTGGGGCTGGGCGATGGTCTTGTGTCCCATGGGAACCTCTGCAGGGTAGTTTGGTTGGAAGGAGAAGCTTTTTTTTTCTGTGTGTCTGTGCTGGATACAACCACACTGAGTGACAGTCAACAGAAGGAATGGCTTTACAGCTGAGCATGTCTACTAGCGGGGGACACCTTGGCCAGGGGTGAGCGTGCCCCTGTGCAGTAAACCCAGTTTGTGCACTTGGGACATGGTTCTGGAGATGTGAGAACTGCCTGGGAAGTTCAACTCAGTGGTGATCAGCTTGGAGATTCTGGGGTTCTGTTACTTGGGGCCAGAATCCCTGCTGCATGAGCCTCGGAATCCTGCCTGTCTTGTAGATCTCTCTTCTAGAGGTACAGCTGAGCCACCAGTTGCCAGTTCTGCCCAGGGTAGCATCAGCCATCCACCAGGGCTCGATCCTGGCACGTGTTGGCATGGTGACCTCACTATATCACCCCTTGGTTACTATATCAGGTACTTTCAGCCTCTCCCCAGTTAGAAAGACAGGTCGAGAGATGTGCAGTGCCTTGCAAAGTCACACAGAAAGTGGCAGAGCTTGACTTCAGACCAGGAGGCCTGGGCTTTTTTGTTTTTTGAGATAGGATAAGATCTGGTTATGTGTTCTAGGTTTGCTTTTTTTTTTTTTTTTCAAATATATTTTAGGGAAGGGTCTACCGGGTGCTCAGGGTCTCACTACTAGATCAGACTTCTAGTGATCTGCCTGTTTACAGCCTCCCAAGAACTGGGATTACAGGCATGCACCCAGTCTCAATTGCAGTCTCAACATGCCCTAGAGGTGGGACCAGCACAGCAGGCCCCGGGGATCCAACCCCTGGCCCTGTGCTTGCTTGCAGGCACTTCAATCTGCTGAGCTATTTGGCTGGCTCTCTAGGTTGGCTTTGAATTCACTATGTAGCTCAGGCTGGACTTGAACTTATGGAGATCCTCCTGTCTCAGCCTTCTGAGTGCTGGGATTACAAGTATAAGGCCTGTGTTTTAAGGAGAGCAGAAGAAACAGACAGTGTATAGGCTGGACAACCTCTCAGGGGTTGTCCTCTGAGGATGACCTCCACCTTTGGTTTCTTCCTGAAAAGCAGCCTAGATTACCTCTTTACTGTTTAGAGATGGGATGACCCAGTCCTGAGCAGGCGACATGGGCAGTGGTGCTCCCAGTCTCCAACAGCTTGGTAGAAGCTAGGCACTGGAGGAAAGAAGGAAGGAGGAGCTTGGGACTAGAGCTTGCAGCTGTGTGGCCCAGACCAGTGAAGCTGCCATCTGTCCAGTGAGGCTTCCTGCTGACTCCAGAGTGGTGGTCAACGGGCTCTGCCCTGGGCTGTCTTCTGGGCCTCAGTTTCCCCATCTATAAAATGGGGATAGCTGTGAAATAGCTCCTCTGGAAGGGACTTTCCAGCTCTAGGAGTCTAGGAATCCTGAGGTGGCTGGCAGGGTGCCTCGAAACACAGTCCCTGGAGCCCCGTTCAGCATGTCACAGCCAGCACTAATGAGGTCAAAGCAGGAGGGAAGCCAGGGTCAGATTCCTCAAGAACTAATTAGCTTCTCTCAGCAGGGGGGAGAGGGATGAAGAAGGGAGGCTTCTTCTCAGCTACTGCTGAGCTCCCTGCTGGCCACAGGCCGACCACCCATCCTCTCACCTGTTCCCCCCCTGGCCAGTTGTTCTCACATCCACTTGCTCTTCTTGCTGTTTCGTGGCTCTCCAAGCCTAATCCGAGTGCTGACTGGGTCCCTGCAGTAAACTGGGGATAGAAAGAGAAATGGCTGCCGACAATAAGCCTAGTAAGGGCCTGAGACTGACTTCAGGCTCCCGACCGAATCCGGCCCTGTAGCTGAGTGTCTCCCCACGCCTACTGCTTGTGACTTTGCGTTGGCTGCTTACATGCTCTGAAACTCTGTTTTCTCATCTGCAGAAGATGGGCAGGT
>PVJA010048500.1:0-14157 GCA_004027025.1 Myocastor coypus
CTGGGTGAGAAGTGACCACAGGCTACAGGACAGGATGACATCCACTTCCTGGGGGCACCTTGCATCTGCCCGAGGATGACTGCAAGAAAGTGGCTTCTCGGGGGCTGCTGGGACAGGATGGTCCCCATAAAGTTAACTTTCTCCACTGCAAGTACAGAGGAGGATGAAAGTCTGACAAAGCAGGACAGCTCCTGCTGTGGGGGGGGGGCACTAACAGGAGACCCAACAGGGAAGGACACGTGTGGGTCCCCGCAGAACATAAGGAGGCTGTGAGCTTCCTTCCTTTCCTCTGCTGTCTCCCAGATTTGCCAGGATACACTTCCCCAAACTGTCCATGTCTGCAACCTATGACCTGAGGAGCATCCTAAGAATACTGGGCCTCACCAAGATCTTTGGCAATGAAGCTGACCTGTCAGGGATCACAGGGGAGGCGCGCATCAGGCTCTCCACGGTAAGGTCACCCGACAGCAGCTTTGTCCTCAGTGACCGTAGAGAAGAATGAGTTTTGGGGAGCAGCACAGGTGTGTGGCTGAGTGAAGAATCAAGGGACACAGACAAGGTCCAGGCTGAGCTCATTCTCAGGACACAGAGTTAGCTGGGGTGGGATGGGCCCAGAGGAGGGAATAAGGAAAGGGGCTTCCTGTCCCGCTGCCACTGCAGGGAGTGTCCCTGAGGGGCTCACTTATCCTCAGTCTCATCGTCTTTAGGGACATTGCATTGACCCATATTTACACAGAGAGGTTTAGGTTCAATGACTTTACAGAGTGTTCTGGAATCTCCCATCTGTAAGATTTAGAGCTGTTGATGGAACACTAGATCTGAATTGTGAGTTCAGCCAAAGAAGCCTGTTGCTTAGGGAAGTTAAAGGGGGACAGGATGGGTACAGACCAGCAAGGGCTGTGAACTCAGGGGCCCAGGCACTCAGGCCACCGGCAGAGTCCTCTTCCCAGGAGCTCATCGCTGTATACTGGAAAGGGGAGACTCGTGAGAGGACACGGCCTCCAGGGAGCTGTCCCCCTCTACACATAAATGGTGTAGCTAGGATGGGAGAGATCGAGGCCAGGAAGGAAGCAGAGGACAAGGACGAGGCCAGGCCAAAGCTGAGAGAGGGGAATGTTCTGCTGACCATGAGGGACACGGGCTGTGGACAGTGCAGGACCACCAGGAGGAGAAAGGCCCTCAAAAGGCATCCTGGAAGAGCCTTCCATGTGGGCCTTGCTCAGCCCTGTGGAGGGGACAGCCCCGCCTCACTGCCTGCCTCTGCCTCTCTCCTCTCCAGGCTGTGCATAAGGCAAAACTGACCATCGATGATAAAAGAACAGGGACTGAATGGGCCAGTGATTTGGAATACAGTGCCTGGCCAAAGGCCCCCACTATCAAGTTCAACAGGCCCTTCCTTCTCTACATCAGGGAGGAAAACACCAACATCCCGCTCTTTGTGGGGAAAGTGCTCGATCCCACCCAGCACTAACTGCCTCCGAGCCTCCTTGACCCCTCAGGAAGGTTTCCTTCCAGGGTGACATTAAAGAGATGCTTTCGTGGCTGCTACCTATGTGTGATGTGCCAAGCCCACCCCGTGCCTAAATCTCCCTTTGCAGCTTGAGGTATGAGTAGACCAGGTCACATTGTGTCTCAGTGTCATTGCACCCATATGTATGGGTCCCCTGCTGTGGAGCCAGCACTGGGAAGAACGACTGAGCTGTGTCCTCACCCTACAGGCTCTGGGTCCCTCTGCTCCTGAAATGTCCAGTCCTGCTCCGGAATCACAAGGGAGCCGTGCGTCTCAGATGCCAGCTCAAGGTCCCCAGATCCACAAGCATCCTCTGTCCCCTGTAAATTCAACACACACAGCCCCACTTCCCACACTGTGTCCCCCTGCAAGGCTGGCCATGCCTACCCGCTGTCCCTCCTGCTGCTCCCAGAGTGGCTGGCTCTGCCCCGGGCATGGAGCTGCCATCACTCCAACCACACCACCCTGCCCACTTTGCTCCCTCACGGGGCTAGGCTCGTACCTCCCACAGGTACCTCCTGAGACCAGCAGCCCTGGGCTACCCATGGATCCCTTCCTCCCTGAGCTGTTCCAGCACTGACCTCACTCCTTGGCCACCCTTACCCTGTGTTCCCTTTCCTCCCAGGCATGTGACCATGGGGCTGTGGTCACAACCCAGACTCCTGGGCTTTGGAAGATGAAGGCCAGCACCTGTCAGTCCCAGGCCTGTCCTTGCTCACCGGGGCCGGGCTCTGCCTAGGGCCGTGTGCATGTGGCTCTTCTCCCCTGGTCTTGCCATTGTCTCCCAAGGGCAATCAGGGCCTGGTGACAGGGCATTACTGTACTCCAGGATGGCCATGTCATGGGCCAGGCTGCCCATCCTGGGCTGAAAGGTTGTAGCAGCCAGAAGCCTGCTGAGCCTGCTAGGGTCCCCTGTGGCCATGCTCTCCCTGGTTTCCCTGTCCATAGGTGCGGGGCCCAACCAAGGCCATCAAAGGACCACAGATGTCCACTCACGGCTGGATGGGGCATAAAGCATGAGGCTCAATACAAAGTTGTTGTATTTAACTCAAAATGGTAAAAATTAGCAAGCTCACAAGCATCAGTGTAACCAGTGCTCCCCCAACAACACATTTTTCTGAGGCTACTCACCCGGAAACCTCCCCCTCCATCTAGTTCCTCTGGGCAAATACACTGCCTGCTTCCCCGCTGCTTAATAGCGCTCGCCCCCGCCTCATGCCGCCCCCGCCCCCACTCCTGTCCACACTCCCGCAGCCATCGGGGTTCTTCCTGCAGGCAGGGGTGCTCTGCAGACACTTTCCTGTTTAATCCTAGAGCAGCCCCTGCTGCTGTCTGGCGCGCTCATCCTGTAGGTAAGGAAACTGGGACTCATAGAGGTGGTTGTCTTGCTCAAGCCACAACGCTAGGAAAGGCCCAGTGGGGCCTACGGGCTGTCCTTGTTCCCCCAAGCTCCCTGCCTCTCTCCTCTCCTTCCCAGAGGCCACAAGGGCCTGATGCAGGATGAAAATTCCTCCCTGAACTGGAAGGAGACTGATTGGGCTGAGGCCAGGCCGCACCCACACGGCCAAGATCCTGCTGCCTGGAGGAGCCACTGCTCTGCTCAAGGCTTCAACAGCCAGGCGCCCGCCACAGGTGACCCGTGTCACTCCTCCTTATCCCCGAAGTGTCACTCTGTGGGAGAAAGCAGGCAGATGGCAAAGGGTCTGCTAGGTGGGGTAAAAGGGGTAAGAGGGGCTGTCAGCGCTCACCTTCCTCGAGTCCTGTCGCTCCTAAAATCCGCCTGAGTTTAACTCAGTCAGGCCTCTTCACCAGGTACTGCAAAATAAACCAGTGCCAAGCCCTGAGTGAAGTTCGCAGACTCCCTAGCTGCCAGCCGGGCCTGGTCAGGGATTGCAGAGACCAGGGTCACCTTGCCCAGACCACCACGGCCAACAGCGTCCTAAATCCCGCGAGGCCTGTGGACACGGTGGGCGGGGCCCAAATCAGCCAGGTGGAAGTCTTCGTTCAAATCCAAGGCCATCACCGCTGAGTCCTCTGGTGGAAGCCGTTTGCAGTTATGAGGATGAGAGGTGAAAGCCTCCTAACAGATGACGAAGGATCGCCAGATTGTGGAGGATAGTGGGCCACTAAATAATACGGAGGCGCTGTGAAATGATGAACAGCTCCAGGCTGCCCTTGGCCACAACTGCGCAGTTGCGTCCTCTGCTGTATCGCGGGGACAGGAGGTTCCTGGAAACCTGATCATAGCGTTAGACTGGGTGACACTCCTCAGAACGTTATCAAAGAATCCGATTGGTTTTATGAATTATTAAAGTAATGTTGGTTATGAATCATAAATATATGTGATAAAAATTAAATGAAATAGTAAAAATGATGTGGGATAGAATAATTAAATACCAAGGAAAAGCTTTGACAGATTTTCCTGGCACATTACCCCGTGCTGAATTAGTCAAGAAATGCAGTGTAGGCAGGCAAGGTGGCACACACCTGTAATGTCAGGCTGAGATGGACAGATAGCAAGTTCTAGGCCAGCCTTGGGAACCTAGTAAGACCTTCTCTCAAAACAAGACCTTGCCTAGCATGCACCAGGTCTTGTGCTCAATCCCTGTGTGTGTGTGTGTGTGTGTGTGTGTGTGTGTGTGTGTGTGTGTGTGTGATTTAAATGAACTCCATAAGATGTACACAAATCAGTTATGGTATGATGGTCAACTCAATAAATGGTGAAATGCACATGATATGAAAACAAGATTTATAGTTGAAGTGACATAAATTCAGTGTTGACTCAGGTCTCACTGAGGGTCCCCCATGTGTCTGACTACACATGAGTCTCTGAGGCAACCACTATTAAAACTTTGCAAAGTAATACAAACTATAATCAGTGGGGTGACTATTCAAGAATTTCAAAAATGATTTGCAATTACAGATAATCAACACTGGTTTTGCCAAACCCATAATCCTGGGAAGACAAGAAAAATCTTCCAGTGGGATATTTGTACCACCTGTTGGACTATTTTTATCTTCACAGGTAGACTTTATCCAGTTGCCACCATTAAAACACAGTTCCTGTTTAAAATTCTAATAGCAGGTCGGATAAGAGCTTTAACAATGACAAGAAAGTTACTAGAGGTGTGCTTTCCTGATGGGGCATTTCTGGAGAAATTTCTAGTAAGAGAACTAATTTCTCAAGGGAAATAATATCACAGTTAAATCAAGTACCATAAACACATTAACCTCAACATTGTCTCCAGCCTGCTTTCTCTCCTGGAGTTGAAAGAGCAAATACTATGTCAACATTGAAATTAGCAAAGTTAATGGAATCAGTTGAATCCCGTAAGCCAAAGGTGTTACTGTTGGCTCCAACAGCAGCCAGGTTCACTTTCACAGGAAAGTCCAGGCCCATCCCTTATGAAATCTTCCCTGGAAAGTTCAAGCCCTTAACAGGGTTCATCTCTCATGGGCCTGAATTCTGAGATGACTGAGTACTACATGACTCTAATGAGTCATGAGACAGAGTATATTTTCATTGAATAAAATAAGGTCTTCCTGACCCATCAACTGATGATGCCTGATTGCTCACTACCAAGAACTTGGAAACTGGGTGCTCTGAAAATGACATTTTAAAAAAGCTGCTTTTGAATCTCCCTGGAAATGACCCAATCATGTTCTTCTCACTTGAAATGAAGCATAGAATTGGAGCCTCAAACTTTGTGTCCACATCTCACAACTAAAGAACACCTGCCTCACTTTCTGGCACAACACACCTGATGGCAACGTAAAGCAAAGGTATCCAGAGAAATTCCTCTCCAGAGGGAAATGGTGTGGTAAGACATGGGCGGATTCCCTGATACAGCGGGCCAAGAACTTCCTGTCACCATGCAGACCTTGATCTCTCCAGTTGCTTCTGTTTTCTGCCATCCTAACATTTCCCTTTCCACAGAAGGAAATCCATGGAACAAGTCTATGGCGGCTTAACCACAGGCTCTCATACTGAGGAAAAACCAGAGTTAGTTGCTGGGTATGGGGGCCAATGCCTAAAAGAAAGCAAAATGAAGCAGAGGAAACTCACTCGTTTTGGCCAATGGTTTTTCATGCTTGTGATAAGAAATCACTGTGTCACTCAGGTAAACACCTGAGATAAACAGCTGCACTAGTCAGCTTTTGATTCCTGTGAAAAATTTCAACAGAAATCAGTTTGAGGAAGGAAACGTTTATTTTGGCTGTGGCTTCAGAGGGTCCAGCCCATGGTCAGCCGGCTTCATTGGCTTTGAGGAAGGAGGACAAGGAGGAAGTGCCAGACAGATGTAGTAGAGAGTAGTGCCTTGCTCACTTCAAGGCATCAGGAAGCAGGGGATGAGGCGAATAGCCAGAAAGGAAGGGCCCAGGACAAGAGTCCCCACAGTCAGGCCCCTTTCCACCATTTGTCTTTTTTTTATGTATTTAGTACAGGGTTTAGGGAGATAGCTCAAGAGTCTAAGCACCTGCTTGGCAAGTGCAAGGAGCTGGATTCAATCCCCAGTACCACATGTTGTGCCAGCCATCAAAACCATGTGTGGTGATACATGCTTGTAATCCCATCAGTAGGGAGGCTGAGACAGGAAGATTACTATGAGCCTGAGCTGTGTAGCAAGACCCTGTACCAAATAAGTAAATAAATAAAAAAAATCTAATAAATAAATAAATAATAGTTGTGTTGTTCCAATGTAGAATTATGAATCAAACCCAGTGTAAACATTCCCACTCGGTAAAGTAGGGATAGAGGAATAGAAGGAAACTGGACTGGAGTGGGACTGACTCCAGGAGGGTAAACATGAAGTCCTACAGCTTTATATTTTGCGTCCAAAGCATATGTGGTGAGATGTGAGCTTCAAAGAGCATGGGCAGTCCAGGCTTTTGTCCTTTTATTGCAGCCCACATGGTTTCTCTCCTGGGCTGGCCCTGCTCTCTGCCTGTGCTAGAGAATTTTGAGTCCTTTGGTGCTGCCTGGTTTTTCTTGTGGAGATGCCTATGAAAGTGAGTTTCAATTTTGTGGCCCTGTGCGCTGTGCTGGGCTCCCTCACAAGTCTGATGCATGTACAACAGATATCTTCACTGGTTGGATTAACAAAACCGTAAGAGCCGCGCTCTACCTTAGCCAACTGACATTGTAAATATATCCTGAATTTCAGTGGCCTCAGAAGGTGGTGAAACAACCCATGACCACAGCTCTGGTTTCTCAACTTTGAGAAAATAACCAAGGATAATAGTCATTCAATTCAGTGATACAGGTGGCCCAATGTGGCCTCTCTGGTAGATTGTCACCTGCCTTGATGTATAAACAAACCCATGAGAATGCCCTTGTCACCAAGCAACATACCCCAGTGAATCACAGTGCTCAACTGTCAACCAATATAGGACCAAAGTCTTCCAAACTATTCTCAAAGCCTGCAAATCCTGACCAGCACCTACTGATATGAGAAAGAGAGCTAAGCCAGTGCCATTTTAAGGTTTAAGCTTCTGTTTCTCATAAAAGTTGTAACGATTGCCTAACCAGGGGCCACCCCATGCCTTTTCGAAAGATAATTGGTTAGACCCTACACTGCACCCAAATGGAAAGCACTGTATGTTCTTCATGTTGGAAACCAAATAAGAAAACTTAGTTGCCTTTTTGGACCTGGGACAGATGTGTATAGAAGACCCTACCCCTCTGTTTTCAGGACTGGTGCCCAGTTTCTTACTGGACGCTGATCACCGGCTAATAAACTTGCCTTGCTCTGCACTTGTCCTTCGTGGGTGACTGGCTTGGGTACACATACTCCCCACAACACTCTTCGGTGATGGCTGTCGTCACTTCCTGCTGCTGGTTGTGGATGTGGATGTGGCTGGCCTTGTCGGAGGTGGCAGCCTGCTTACCCATGCTCAGGCCTTAATGCTGCTCAACCGTAGAACCCATTGCTTGCTCAAATAAACTTTGTGAAAACTTGGCTTTAGAGAGGCTTCGCCCACTGTGTCTACTACATAAATAGAAAGGAAGTGTTGAAGAGAAATTAGCGAGCAAGGCTTATAACGGCATATTCACAATAGAAAATGTGAAAGCAACATAAATACCCATTTGCAGATGAATGGATACATAGAAAGCACTGGTATCACTCAGTTCTGTGTTACTGCAACAAACTGCCTGAAGCAACTAACTTTAAGAAGTGAAAATATTTGCTTAGCTCCTGGTTTTGTGATTTGTGTCCTTGGTTAGGCAGCCCAATGTGTTTGGCCTGGGATGAGGGCAGCACACCAGGTATGAGCATAAGTAGGCGCAAGGAGCATCGTAACCAGACACTGGCATTCTGCGACTGGAAGCACAGCCCCAGTGGCGTAAGACCCTCCTGCCAGGACCTGCCCATAAAGGTCCCACAACGTCATAGTAGCACCATCATAGGTCCAAGCTTTTAACATGTGGGCTTCCGGAGAACACTTGACCTCCACGTCACACACTGTGTTCCTGGCTACCACAGGGTCATGCCTGTTTCAGTATGCACACTGCATTCCTTCTCTCCTAGGGGCTCAGAGCCATAAGTCCCAGCATTTTAGTCCAAGGTCTCACCAGAGACTCAAGCCCAATCCCTCTGTGATCCTTGTAAAATCCAAAACACCTGCCTCTGAAACAAACTTGTTTTTCTAAACTTCTGAACCTGTTCTGGGATTGGAAGCCACCTCAGAGATCACCAAGGACTGGGTTTCATCCTGGCTGGGTTTTCACAGGCTCAACCAGCACAGACCACAGCTGGGCTCACACCCAGCAGCTATCAGGAGTTTTGACCACAGCCTGGGGCACATGGTAGCTCGTGGGAGCAGGAGAGAGACAGCCATTGTCACTGAGGCAGGTGCCCACCCAGTAGGAACTCAGGCAGAGCCAGGAGAGCAGCACCGTGTGGATGGACCATGGAGGGCGGCTGTGTGACCAGCTGTGTCCTGGACCCCTCTGTGCTTCGGTGTCCCTCTCTGCATATGTGAATATCAGCACCTGCTCTGCATTCCTTCTGCAAGGACACCCAGAAAGCGCTCCTTTCCCCAGGCCCCTGTGGCTGTCACATCCACCCTGGCCTCCTACCAGGGTGCTGAGGACAGGAGTAGGGGGCTGGCCTCGATGGGCTGGAGAGAGCAAGCCTGTGACACCCACCTCTGCCTGCCTTGTCACACCTGCGTTCTAAGGGAGATCAGGGTGGGTGCTGTGTGTGTGTGTGGCCGAGGGGGAGACCAGTCCTATCTGTGCCTGTGTGACTACTTATGAGTGTGTTTGTCTGTGTGTATCACTATGTGTGCATCTGTGTGTGTGTCTATGCCTGTGGGTCTCATAAGGACCCGAGGCACTTGGGTGAGGATGAGTACTGAAAGCACAGCCCCTCCTCCCTGGAGGTAGAGATTTGCTGTCTGTCATGCTGAGCACCCTTTTGGTGACACATGGCTCTTATTTCCCACCCATCCCAACACAAACATTGGAACGTGGACAATGCACATTGTAGATGCCCTGGGAGCCTCCCAGAGAGGATCCATGGGGGAGAGGTGCTCAGGGAGGCAGCAGGTGACAATTACTAACCGTCTGCACAGAGTAGGCACACTGCTAGGCTCTGAAAGATGTCCACCCATGATATCCTCTCAGTGTTCCCTGAAGGGGATCTGAGGTGGCCCCAGGGCTTCTCTCACCCCGTCCAGATGTCCTGGCACTAGCTGTGTGGACATAGCTAGAAAAGGGAGGATAGTGGGGGCCTCAGGAGATAGCAGCTGCTTGGACACAGACACTGCCCAGGGTCAGCAGACACTTCAGGCTCTCATCCTGTACAGAAGGCCCCAGTTACAAAGGAACTGAGTGTCACCACAACTCCTACACAGTCTGCGAGTCCCCAAGGCCTGATAGTGCATGAGGGACAGTTGGTGCTGTGCATCCAGCCACAGCCTCCCACGGCCTCCACGCCCTGTTCACTAAGTCCTGCTCCAGGGCCTGAACTGCTAGGATGGGTGCCGTGAGGCTCCCTGCAGGGTTCTATGCCCCTCTTCTACACAAGAAAACTGAGGCACACACTGCAGTTCCCTCCTATGGCAGAGGCAGGACCTGAGCCCAGGCAGCTGCACCTCAGTCTTCCTTCTGGGTAGGGTGTGGGGCAAAGTTCCCTCCCTGTAGCTTCCTGCACACAGTAGGTCCACAGGCTTAGCCCTAGGGATGATGTGACCTAATTCCTCTTCCTCCTGGTACCACCTCCAGGCCTGAATGGACCCTGTGCCCTTGAGTCCCAACCTGTCCCTGCAGAGAGCTGAGGAGCTGCCTGGGCAGTGCCAGCCTCTGCTCTGGTGTGTCCTCTGCCTCTGTCCCTCCCAGGTCCTGTGAATCCAGCCCTCTCTGGATGGCAGCTTCTGTGTATTACCTAAGGCCATCAACAGAAGCCCCACCAACTTCCCTGAGGCATGGAAGTCATTCCGATGGTACTCTAACCCACTTGCAGCGGCTACCCTCGGGTGTTTCCTTTAATCTTCCTGTGCCCCGGTTCACTCTTTGTAACATGGGGTCAGGGTCACTTGCACCCCAAGGTCATTGCAGGACCAGGTAGGGCAGTCAGAGGAGGAGCTCAGCAACCAGTGTGCTGGATGTGTGAGTTTCCAGCTCACTGACCTGGACCCCCAGCCTCTGCCAATCTGGGCTCCAGATTCCTCTGCAGGAAGGAGAAGGTGATGCCGCTGCCCACAGGATTGTTGCCAGCAGGTGAAGAGTGAATGCCCGCGAGGGCTCGCTGTGCTGGGTGAGGGATGGCACCTGTATGAGTCTGTGTGTCTTTCAATGGTGGGGACACAGACAGCACTAGGCCCCGGCTGGCCTGCAGTGCATGGCTAAGAAACACTCTAAGTGGTTCAGAGGAGAGATCATAGCCCAGACTTGGGACCTGGGCCTCCTTTCGTCATCCTCCAGGATGATGCCATCGTCTTTGTCACAGTGCCTGCTCTTGCGGGCAGGCCTGTGCTGCCTGCTTCCTGTCTCCCAAGCCAAGGATTCCCAGGAGACAGAGGCATCCGACCTTGACTACAAGTTCAGGAGCAACAGGGCTGCCAGAGCATCTCAGATACCCTCATGGACCTCTTCTTGTCCTTGTACTGGAAGATAGCCCAACGGTCAAAACTCAGCAACGTTTTATTGTCCCCAGTGAGCATCGCTCCACTTTCGCGATGCTGTCCCGCGGAAGGGATGCTCTCCCTGCGAACCAAGTGGGACACGCACACGCAGATGCTGGAGGGCCTGAAGTTCAACCTCAGACAGATGCCCGAAGCGCATGTGCGTCGGTGCTTCCGGCATCTCCTCCTCACTCTCTGGAATCAAGACCGCCAGCTCCAGCTGACCATGGGCAGCAGCCTGTTCATCCGCGGGAGCCTGAAGCTGGTGGATCAGATTGTGCAGGACATCGAGGAGCTGTGCCATGCTGGAGTCATCTCCATCAACTTCACAGACGCCCAAGTCACCAGGAATCAGATCAACAGTCGTGTGAAGAAAGAAACCCGAGGAGAAATAGCGGACTTGTTCAGCGACCTGCAGGAGGGCACAGCTCTCGCTCTAGCGAGTTGCATCTCCTTCCGCGGGGTACGGAGGGAGCCCAGCCTGAGCTGGCTCCTCTGAAGTGGTCCAAACAGGAGCTGAAATGTCCACTGTTTATATTGTCAGATTGGGCCTTTCCAGGTTCTTGTTATCTCGAACAAAGAAGTGATCCAGACAAGGTCAACAGGTTAATGAGGTTTTACATCTATTGAAGGCAGTAAAGGTAATAAAGGGTGCTCTGCAGAGAGCTCAGGCTGATCGCAAATGGGGGAGCTTTAAGCTCTACGGAGTACAGAGTGGGGCACTAATAAAGAAAGAACACAGTGGCCCACAATTTAACAGCCATCACTTTTGTATTCCCCATTATGACGTCATATCTAGGCTAATAGAAGCCTGTTTGATCTTGTGCCAGAAGAACTGACCATAGCGTTCTCTGACCGATACTAGATGCAGGGCTTTGAAGCTTCTTCCTGTACAAGTCCTGGGCTGACAGGCCACGCCCACTCACCCAGCTGCCCTCTCACACCCTGATGGACACAAAGCCCTGTAATTCTTAATGCACTGCTGAATGTGTAGGGCTCTGCCTTCATTCATACAGTTACTTCCTGCCGAGAGTGGTTGTGGGCCCTCTCTTCTGGGGACTGTGTGCCCTCCAGCTGCTTGGAGATGTTGCAGCTTATAGGCTGGGCAGAGAAGATAATGAGAAAAGAGTTAGGGGTCTGTATGTGAAGAGCTACTGAGCTGCCTGCTCAGTGGAAAAAAACTTGGTGAAATTGTCAGAAGAGTAACTGTACTATTACATTGGGGATGATTTCTACACTTGCTGAGGAAGACAAAGTATGGCGTAGAGGGATATCAGATAGGATACCAAGAGCCTGAACGCCATAGCCCTAGCAGAGTACCCACATTAGGGATCTAATTATGATAGGAGTCTCAGCTAGATGTGATCCCAGCACTTGGGAGGCTGAAGCAGGAGGATTACTTGCGTTTGAGAGCAGCCTGGGTTATATTGTGAACTCAAGGGTAGCCTAAACTACACAGAAAGAACTTGTCTCAAACATAAATAAAATAATAAATAAAATGGTTTCTCAATACAGTTTCCATTTAAACTGTGGTAGATTAGGCGCCATTCATGATTCTACTTATCTACACTTGGAACAACACAGGCATCTTTTGGAGAGAAGTCACAGATCTTCCAGAGGGCCACAAGAATAGCTTTCTTCTTTTTGATGGACGTTTTCTTCATACAGTTCAAGTGGAGCTGGCTTTATCCAAGGACAGTGAATCAAGCGATCTCTGCCAACCTCACTGCCGTGGATGTGGCAAGGATCACTGAAAAGGGACCGTCTGGTCTTGGCTTTAATTGGCCTCCTTCCCAAGCTGTAATGAGCACTTGGTCCCCAGGCTAAACACTAAGTGTGGTCTCCCTTAGCCAGGAGTAAGCAGGGCTTTGTCCCCATGTAGTTGAATGGCCCTGTTCTACTTGGCCTGCCTTAATAAGACAGTGAAAGAATCTTGTGGTTTCTGGTCCAATGCCATATCTGAAGATAGAACAGATATAACACCTCCATATAACACCTCAAGTGCACTCATATTTAGCTATCCGGGGTGGGGTTTTTCAAATCCTCATGAGTGCTATTGTCAATAACCAGAGATAAGACTCAGAGGTCTCTCAACCAAGTTCTACCAGAGGCCATTTCAGGACCTGCTTGGCTCTCTTGACCTTCCTGGAAGACTGGCTTCTCCAGGCCAGCTGGAAATGAGACTTTACTCCTAAACCTTTGCCACCCCCGAGTAACTGCACAGGCAAAGGAAGGCTCACTGTCACTCTGAGAGGAATGGGACAGTGCAACCCTGGAATGATTTGTTTTAGGAACATGGGGACTACCTCCATAGCCTTTTCTGAATGAATAGGCAAGGCCTCTATCCAGTCAGTAGGACCAATATTCAAGTTGCCCATGCAGAGGCATGTAGATAAAGTCTGATTATGCTTCACTCCTCTGTAAAGGCTCTTACTGAGGAGGTGGTTTGAGCTCACCAAGGTCCTTATAAGCACAGAGTGGGCAAGCTTTGCAGACCTGGTGGGTGATTGCCACAAGTCCTGACCCTGCTAAAATCCAAATAACCATTTCCCACCTTCTCACATGGAAAGAATTGTGAAGGATTTTGAAATAGCCTTCCACTCTGTGCACTAAGGAAGGACTAGTTTATTTTCTAACTATTGCCGGGGACCATTTTAATTCCCCTTGTCCTAAGCCATTCATCTTCCTGAGGGGAATTGACTGGTTTTAGTAGTTTCTTGGGAATCTGGAATTAGGCCCAGGTCTTGAGGGGCTGCAAGGCTGACCTTCTCTCTCTCTCTCTCTCTCTCTCTCTCTCATAGCCTTTTGACTTCCCAAGGCTATGTCCTTCCAAGGTAGATGTGTCTCTTGGTGTCCTCTGCAATGAAAGCCAGTGATCTGCTTGGGAAGGCAGACTGTCTCTAGGAGTTGTAGAATTCCCACTTGTACTTCGTAGATGATTACTTATCAGTTAGCAAGCCTCTTTCTTTCCAGATCGCTTCACTGACATGCAGCACTAGAAGTGTGTATTTGGAATATGTGTAGATCTTTAGCTTTTTGCCTGTTCCTAATGTCAGTGCCTGAGTAAGAGATATAAGTTCTGCCTTTTGAGCAAAAGTTCTCAGAATAAAGAGTTTGGCCTTAGTAACCTGTTGTGAACCAGAAGCTGCATAACCTGGCTTTTGATGTCCCTCTGGGACAAAGCTACTTCCATCAGTGAGCCACATCTCCTCAGGGCCCTGGAGGAACAGGTCGCTGATAAACGTCTGCTTGCATAGATTTGGGAAATCGCCTGTTCACAAAAGTGGCTAACCTCTTACCCTACAGGTGTCAGTGAGGCAGGTTTGAGAGTAGTGTAACTCTTTATGGTGACAGTGGGGGTGTCTAGAAGCATGGCATGATATTTAATAGCCCATTCCCCTGTCAGTCACAAGTAACTTTTTTGTCTCAAGAATATCCCTGACCTGATGGGAAGTCGGGACTTCTGGTTTCTGCCTCAAAGTTAGTTTCATAGCGTTTTTTTGGTTTTGTTTTGTTTT
>PVJA010048501.1:0-14170 GCA_004027025.1 Myocastor coypus
AGGAGAGGAGAGGAGAGGGAAAGAGAGAATGTAGGACTGAGATAGAATGTTCCATTTAAAAAGTTTATGTAGCCTCTATTATCTTAAGAGTGGAATTCTTTGTATGTGGTAATGAATATTGGAAATTTATAGAAATTCTCTCTACTTTTTGTTTATAAAATTATAATTTCAGGAAAACGGAAAACCACCTGATGGACAGACAATGGCAGGGGAAATGATGGGCCCACAGAGACCTAGATCCAACTCTGGGAGAGAACTCACTGATGAGGTGTAATTTGAGACTTGTTTATTATTGTTTTTAAAGAAATGAAATGTAACAATTATAATGTGACATTAGGTAAAGTTCTGGAGGTGGATGGTGATTGCACAGCATTGTGAATATAATTAATGACCCTGATATATATAGTTAAAAATGGTTAAAACGATGTTTTGTGTTATGTATCATTTACCACAATTCAATATTTTCTTTATAATTAACATTTAGTATTTGTATATATGGGATACAATATAATCATTTGATACCTATATATAGTGTTTAATAATCAAATAAGGATAGTTGTCATTTCCATCTTTTTAAGCATTTATCTTTTTTATGCTAGGAACCTTTGTACTCATATTTATTTTCAAATATATCACAAACTACTGCTCAGTCAAAAAATAATCTTAAAGAAAATGAAGATTATCTTTATTTTTGGTTTTTATATATGTTGCATTTTGTAGCTCTGACTTAAATTGGCCCTCTCATGCAGTCATATACTGGAATAAATGCACATATGTTGACCAGTTTAGTCAGAATGAACTTTTGAAGCAAGGCATTTTTTACAGCAACACATTTTAAAAAATTACTGTACTTTGGAAAGCATTTTGCGAGTTCCTTGAATTATTGTATGTGTTACTCTTACCCAGCAGCCACATTCCTATGAATGCACCAAAGCAAAATGAAAACATGCACATAAAAATGTGCAGTTATTCATACCAGCATCATCCATCATTGTTCAAAGTGGAAACAACCCACCTGTGCATACAGATGAATGGATAGCATTCCTATTTGTCAGTTGAAGTATGGATGTATGTTACAACATGGCTGAACCTTGAAGACAGCATGCTAAGTGAAAGAATCCAGACACAAAAATCTACATATTACATGATTAAACTCATATGAAATGCCTGAAAAGGGCAGATCCATAGACTGAAAGTAGATTAATAATGGCCTGAGGCCAGGAGAGAGAAATGAAGTGTGACTGCTTTTGAGGTTTCCTGTTGGGGTGATATAAGTATTTCATTTGGTGCTAATGGTTACACAATTCTGAGTATCTTAAAAAGCATTGAATTATATTCTTTAAGTGCATTTTTGTATTATATAAACTATATCAATAAAAATGTTAAAAATCATTCTGTGTAATATTGACTGTACAGTATCTAAAAAGTCCCTCAATTTTTGAAAACCTTGTAGACTCAAAAATATACTTAAATTGCTGTTATTTTTACCTCAGGAAATTTTAGCCAGTGTAATGATTAAGAACCTGGATACTGGAGAAGAAATACCTTTAAGTCTTGCTGAAGAGAAACTGCCAACAGGTATTAATCCTCTCACACTACACATCATGAGAAGGACAAAGGAATATGTAAGGTATGGCCTAATGTTTATCATGTACAGTATTTCCAAATAGTAAAGATTTCTCTGTTTATGAGCTGTGGCAATACCTAATTTGGATTTGGAGTTAAAATAGTTAATATATATGTTCTTTAATTTGTTTTCTCTTGCAACTATACAATTACTAGGCGAAAATAGATAAATCTTAAACTCTGCAGTATTAGTTTTCTTTTGAACATGGTTTATATTATACTACCGACAACATAAAAACATACTGATGTTAAAAAACTATGTGGAGCAAACACCAAATCTTCTGAAACCTTGCTTTTATAAGTATTTGTACTGGTAGAAAACAGCTCTAAAATGAGGTATTTGACTCTACTATAAAATGTACATAAATACAAGTGAAATTTCTAGAAATGCAAGAGCCTCTTTATTGCATTTACTATAGGTGTCTACTGTGAATAAGGAAGAAGGCATTTGCTAGGTGTTATTTAACGTGTCTGTGCAGCACATTCTCCCAGCAGAAAACCTTTTTTGAAACAGATTTTTCATAAGTTACTAAACTTCATTTTTTATGTTACCTTGCTTAAAGTTTTTTTTTTAATACTTATTTATTTTCTTGTTTCAGAACCTTTTTTTGTTTATTCACTCATTTTTATGGCCGGCTCAGCCTACCCCGAGGGCAGGGCTGGTGCAGCATGTGGTGCCAGGGATTGAACCGCGGTCCCTGAAGCCGCCCAAGCTTTCCCAAGCAGGCGCTTTAGACCACTGAGCCATCCCGCCGGGCCCGCTTGCTTAAAGTTTAAAGCCATGAAATTCTCAGGATCACCATGTAACCTAAGAGCATATAAACATTATTAATATAGTTCTTTTTTTTACCCTGATTAGCTGAATATATAGTAAGACTAAAGCCATTTTTGAAAAGTATAGGAGAAATGGTTTCCTTCAAAACAACTTTCCCTTTTTGTAGTAATGATGCAGCGCAGTCAGACGATGAAGAGAAGTTACAGTCTCAGCCAACAGACACTGATGGTGGAAGATTAAAGCAAAAAACGTGAGTTACAGTGCAACATTTTTCTTTTCTCTTTTGTTTCTTTGCTTTTCTGTGAGTTGTTTGTTTGTTTGTTTGTTTGTTTGTTTTTTGAGATAAGGTGTCACTATGTAGCTCATGCTGGCCTCCAATTCACAGCATTCATCTTGCCTCAGCCACTCAGGTGCTGGGATTACAGGTATGCACCACCACACTCAACAATTACATTTGAAGTGTTTATTAGAAAAATATGAAGACTGCCATACTATTTTAAATCTATGTTCTCTCTAGTTTATTTGTATATTTATCACCACTCCTTGCCCCCAACTGAAAGTATCAATAGCCAGGTTTTGAAACATCTGATATATAGTGAATAACCAGTGTTTTACATCATCCTTATGTTATTTTTGTGGTGGAGCAGATACTCAAGTATCAGAAGTATTACTAAATGATCGTTGGTCAAGCTATCTGTCATTTTCCTCTTCATCCCTACAAATCCTATTTATAAGGGCAGAGCTGGCCCAGCATGTGGTGCCGGATATTGAACTGCAGTCCCATGCACGTGCCCAAGCTTGCCTAAGCAGACACTTTAGACCACTGAGCTATCTCACTGGCCCTGTATCTTTCTAAACTCAACTGTGTGTGATTCTTCTTGGCTACTCTAATTGATAGCAACTTTTCCTTTCTATAGTACTTATAGTCCATATAGCTTACTTTTTCCTTTTATCATTATTAAACTATTTTATAATCTACAAAGCAAAAGAAGTACATGTTAAACAACTAAACCAAATGTTGCAAAAGGATTTTCATTTTACTGTTTTTCTGTTTCCCCAACAAATGTCTTAACATGGTTGTAGGTATATAAATTGTACTTACTATACACAGGTCACAAAATTGTCAGTAATTCACTCAAAAGCCTTAACTTGAATTCTTTACTTCAGTCTGACATATTTTCCTAGTGTGTATCAAAAGAAGCACTGAGAACTGTTAGAAATGATGTACCCACAGTAGAGGTAAGTGCTAACACCTCAGATATTTGAAATTTGGCTTCCTAGTACTGGCAGGTATCGCAACTTGAGAATTAGGAATTATTCAGGAGAAAGATAAATATCCAGGAGAACTATCACATAGTCCATGCACTAATACTCATTTTTCATACAGAAAACTGCTTTACCTTTATTCAGTTATTATCCTGACTTTGTACTTTAACAACATCTGGCCGTGTAATATCTGAGATCAGAGCAAAATAGAAGCTGCAAACTGTAAGCATGTAAGCTGACATAAGAATATCAGGTCACATTCTTTTTGCAAATATCTGTCAAAAATAATAAAAGGACTCAAGCAACACAACTGTCCATACAGCAGCACTTTCTTATGGCATGATAAACAGAACAAAGTCATGCTTGCCCTGAAAGCTGAGGTAAAATGATGAGGCTGCTAATGGACAGAAGAGACTGACCCTTATTTCTGGCTTCCTTGGATTCTGCCTATGAACCTCAAAGACTGCGGGGCAAGCAATAATATGGCCCACTTACAAACTGCTTGCAACAGCATGAATTTACCGAAAAAGTAGTAACAGTAACCTGTATGTTAAGGAAAGAATCTGACCAAGCATTAGCTGTCGTTTAACAAGGCATAGAAGAATGTGTTTTAGAAATAATCTCATCTGAAATAATTAAAACATTTTCTTGGCTTTTAAAATAAAAAACAATGGGCCAGAGAGATAGCTAAAGGGCACAAGTGCCCAACTGGTAAGTACAAGGTCCTAAGTTCAATCCCCAGTTTCACAAAATAAAATGAAATAAAATAAAAAACAAGTCTTTGAGGTTACAGGTAATAGAGACCTTATATTTAGAAATGGTGGCTTTATAATCTTTTGATTATCAAAAGTAGTGACATAAATGTATAAAATAGAATAGGAAAATTTCTTATACTCTCATCTCCAGAAATAATCCTGTAATAGTTTGATGTATTATCCATAAAAGATTTCTTTCTTTCTTTGATTCTTTGTTTCTATCTATGCATGTATGTGTGTGTGTATATATATATATATATATATATATATATATATATATATATATACATCTATCTACCTTTCTCTTATGTGAGAAACTATACGATATTTATACTTTGGACAAATCTTCATATCAGCACCACTAGCAAATATATTGAAGTCTTTCTATGCACCAGACATGGGTGTTAGGTGCTGACTATACAGTATTTAAGAAAACAATTCCAGTCTCTGCCCTCATACAGCTTCCAGGTAAATGGAGGAGATAGACGCTAATTGTGTACTTACATAAGTGAATCTAGGTATATTTATAGTGATCACTATAAAAAGAAAGCTCGTATGCTGGCATATCCTAGAAGAAAGCTCATCTTTTTCAGCAGATTTTTTTTTCTTGTTTCAGAGCCTTTGTTTGTTTATTCAGTCATTTTTTTATGGCCGGCTCAGCCTGCCCCGAGGGCAGGGCCGGCGCAGCATGTGGTGCTGGGGATCGAACTGCAGTCCCTGAAGCCGGCCAAGCTTTCCCAAGCAGGCACTTTAGAAAGTTCATCTTTTTAAGAGTGAGGAAATTTGGCAAATGTGGAGTAAGTTGCCATTCTTGATCAAAACAGATTTGGAACATCTATCTCTTATGTTCCAAAATCTGAGACTTTTTGAGTGCTAATAGGACACAAGTGGACGATTCTACACCATGAAATTTTGTTTTATGCACAGAATTATGAAAAATCTAGTGTCAAGTCATCTTCAAGCTATGTATATGATTTATATATGAAATATAAGTGAATTTCTTTAGATTTAAGTTCACTTTTAAATTATTTCATTGCATTGATATAAGTACTCCAACATCTAAAAACAAGTTTTGAAATTTGAAATACATATGAGCTCAAACATTTCAGTACCAAACTGTAACTTCTAAAGTTTTAAAGAGTTCTGTGTTTTAATAATATCCTCTGTGAAGGAAGGCATTGTTTAATTTTGCAACCAGATGTGATTTCAGAAAAATTAACTGCTTATTTTACCAACAACAACAAGAGTGAGGCATTTGATCTGAGGCCTAAAAAGTGAATAGGATTTAGCTAGGGGAAGGCTGTTTCAGTTATAAATAACCACAAGTGGAAAGGCCTTGAGTTGACTAAGAGTTTAACACATGCAAAGAACTGAGATTTGTCTCCTAAATTTTATTATATTCTATAAGTTTTTAGCCATTCTTCTGTTAAAGACATTTTTTACACCTCTTTACCTATTCTAATCACGAATAGTAGTGAGCATTGTATGTACACATAAATACCTTAGCAGAATTTTAAAACTACTTCCTACAACACCTTGAGATCTCATGAGCTGGTGGAACTTTACACCTGACTCATAAATTGTTTTGATTTGAAATATCATATACTTGGTTTCTTATAATCTTATAATATGAAATCTGAAGCTAATGTCACTGAAAAAAAATCAATAAATTCTGTGAATGGAAGTTTGAAGTATATACTTCTGTTACATTGTGTAAATACCCAAACTGAAAGAGAAGGTGCAAACGACATTTTAGGCTAACAAAGCATTGCATTTTGGAAGTAAATGCCTTTTCTTTTGTAAATTTTCATTTTTATTGGTTTATGTTTGTATTACATAATTATTACATTCATCATAATGAGTTGAAATGTATACATAACATATCTTAATTCTTTTTTTCATCCCCATCCTGACCCCTCCCTCACCTTCTCCATCTCTTAGTACCCTTGCTTTCTAGAGAAGTTCTCCCTAACTGCTGTTACCTTTTTTAGATTTCAGGTATCTCATATAAGATAAACCATGCCATATTTAAGCTTCTATGTCTGATTGATTTTGCCTAACTTTATTGTTTCTAATTTTTTGTGAATTCTTACCTAGCTGGTAGAATCTTTTCCCATGCTATATGTTATTTCTCCACTCTATTGCTTGTTTCTTTTGCTGTGCAGAAGCTTTTTAGTTTGATATTCATTTGTTGGTGATTGATATTTCTTGTGCAATTTAGGTTCTGTTCATAAACTTCTTACCTGTGCCTGTGTCTTCAAGAATTTTACCTTTATTATTTTAACTTCTACATTTATTTTAGCTTCAACAGCTAGATCTTTGAATCATTTTGATTTTATTTTAGGACAGGATGAGAAATATAGGCCTAGATTCAGTTTTCTGCCTACGGATATCAGTTTTCCCAAGACCATTTTCTTCAGAGGCTATCTTTCCTTCAGGATATGTTTTTGTCCCCCTTGTCAAAGATTAGATGACTGAAAGAGATGTTTCAAAATCTTGTTTAGTTCCATTGGTCCACATGTCTGTTCTTGTGCCAATAACAAGTTTTTGTTTTGTTTTATCACTGTAGCTTTGTTACATAACTTCAAGTCTGGGATTGTGTTACTTTGCACTGCTTTTTTTTTTTAGAATTATTTTATTTTTTTCTTGTTTCAGAACTTTTGTTTGTTTATTTATTTTTATGGCCAGCTCTGCCTGCCCTGAGGGCAGGGCTGACACAGCATGTGGTGCTGGGGATTGAACCCCGGTCCCTGCAGCCACCCAAGCTTTCCTAAGCAGGTGCTTTAGACCACTGAGCCATCCTGCCGGGCCCTGCGCTGCTTTGCTCTTATTGCCTGGGGTTGCTTTTGGCATTCTCTCTTTAGGTCCATATGAATATTACAATTGTTTTCTCCAGTTGTGTAGTGAATACTGATATTTTCATTTGAGTTGCATTAAATCTGTATATTGCCTTCTGAAATATTCCCATTGTGGCAATATTGGTTCTGTCCACTTAGAACAAGGGCATATCTTTCCATTTTCTGAAGTCCTCTCTGATTTCATTTTTCAGAGTGCTATAGTTTTTGTTGAAGTGGTCTTTCATATCCTTAGTTAGGTCAATTTCTAACTATTTCTTTTTTTTTTTTTTTTTTGAAGCCATTATGAATGGTGGTGTTTCCTGACTTCTTTCTTGGTGGGTCCATTATTGGTGTATAGGCTCTTGTAGATTTCCGTGTGTTGAATTTGTTTCCTGTACATTAGCAAATTTGTTTGCTAGTTCTAGGAGTCCTTAGTGGAATTTTTTTCAGTCTTCTAAGTACAGAACCATGTCATCTGAAAATAGGGAAGTTTGACTATATATAACATATACAGTATTATATATATTATATACACACACACACACACACACACACACACACACATATATATATATATATATATATATATATATATATTCTTTGTTTGTTTGTTTGTTTTCTTTTTCTTGCCTGATTGTTCTGACTGTGTTGGACAGTAGTGGTGATAGTGGACATTTTTGTCTGGTTCCCAATTTTAGAGGGAAAGCTTTACTTTTTCCTCACTTAATGTGATATTGGCAACAGGTTTGTCAAAAATAGCTTTTACCAAAAAAATAGCTTTTATCCTATTCAAAAGAGGTTCTTTTAAATCTCTTTTCTTCATGGGCTTTTTCTTTGAAATCATGAATGGTTATTGGATTTTGTGAAATGCCTTTTTTGAATCTGTTGAAGTTATGTGATTTTTGTCTTGTTTGTGTATTGTATTGTATTGTATTTATTGATATTCATATTTTGAAACACCTTCTCTGCATCCCTAGGATGAATTTTACTTGATCATGCTGTATGATCATTTTGATGATTTATTGTGTTTTGTTTGCCTGTATCTTGTTGGAGATTTTTGCATCTATGTTCATTGAAAAGATAAGGCGGTAGTTTGATCTTTTTTTTTTTTTTGGTGGGGGTTCCTTGTCTGGTTTTATAATCAGAGTAATGTTAACTTTCAGGAATGACTTTGGGAGTAATCCTTGCCTCTCACTTTTATTGAAGAGTTTGAGTAATGTTGACTCTAGATCTTTTCTGAAGTTATTGTAGAATCCAGCTGTGAATCACATCTGGTCCTGGGTGCATCTTAGTATATATATATATATATATATATATATATATATATATATATATATATATATTAGTTTTATTCCTTATTGTTGAACTACTCAGGGATTTTATTATCTTGGATTAGTTTTGGTAGTGCATATATATCTAGGAATGACTATTTCTTCTGGGTTCTTCAAAAAGTTAGAATACAGGTTTTCAAAGTGGTTGCTAATAATCTGGAATTTACCACTATCTTTTGTGATTTCCTGTTTTTGATTTATATTTTCACTGGAGTGGGTCTTATTTTGGTAATATTGGGTAATGGTTTGTCTTCTTTGCTTCTTCATTGATTCATTGATTATATATTTAGTCTCAACTTCATTAACTTTTGCTCTGATCTTTACAGTTTACTTCTTTGTGCTATCTTTAGATTTCAATTGTTCATGTTTCTCTAGGAACTTGAAGTTCATCATTAGGTTAGTTACTTGGACTCAAGTCTTTTTCTGATGTAGGCATTTGTGGCTTTAAATTCCCTACTAGGAATGCTTTCATTATGTTCTTTTAAGTTCTTGTATCTTTTACTGGCTTTATCCATTGATTCTAGGAGCTATTTAATGTCTTCCTTGAATATTTCTGTGGTCTACTAATTATGAGAAGGGTATATTGGTTCATTTCCATATGCTTGTATATTTTCTCTGGTTTCTTTTGCCTTCGATTTCTAGTTCCATTACTCTGTGTTCTAATAATATGCATGGGATAATTTTTATTCTTTTTCACGTGGCCTGCTTTGGAATAAGTTCTATGTTCTGCTAAGAATAATGCATGTTCTGTTCTCAGACAGAATAGTCTGTAAGTATCTATTGAGTCAGTTTGTTTCAAAGTTTATTTCTACTTCAATATTTCTTTATGGAGTTTTTTTTTTGGTTTGGTCTAGTTTATATGTGAATTTGTGCCTGTGGCACATTGAGTTCCCCAGTATAATTGTGTTGGTGTGTATGTGATCTTTTATGTCAAGTAGTGTTTGTCTTATAAATTGGGTTTGCATCCTTTTGGTGCATACATATTTATAAATTTTATGTTTTCCTGTTGAATTATTTTCTTAAGCAATATGAAATAGTGAGCTACTTTGCCCTTTCTGCACAGGCTTAGCATGAAGTTTATCTTGTCTGATAATAGAATTGCTATAGTCCTGTTTGTTTTACTGTTCTCATATAGAATGTTTTTTTATCCTTTGGTTTTCAATCTGTGAATTCTCTCTCTTTGTCTCTGTCTCTGTCTCTGTCTCTGTCTCTGTCTCTGTCTCTCTCTCTCTCTCTCTCTCTCTCTCTCTCTCTCTCTCTCTCTCTCTCTCTCTCTCTCTCTCTTTGTGGAAGCGGAGATTGAACTCACGGCCTTTTGCTTGCCAGGCAAGCCTGTATTCTGCTGAGCTATTCCCATGGCCCCAGAATTTCATTTTATATTTAACTGTGTTTCTTTCATACAACATACTATTGGGGTTTATTTTATGATCCATTCTGCCAACCTATGTCTTTTGATTGGTGAATTACAGCCATTCACATTAAGAGGTATACCTGAAAGATACTAACTTGTTCTTTTCAATACATTATTTTCCAGTTGGTGATTTCACTATTTTTCCTTTCTGCTTAATTTCATGTGCTGCCTTTTGTATTGATTCTGCTAGACATTTTGATATTGTTGGCTTCATTGTCTTTCTAGGACATCCGTTTGTTCATGAATTTCTTAAAGTATTATGTATGGTAGGAAGATCTTACTTCTATATCACTTTTGAAAAATAGTCTTGGAAGAAATAAGAGTCTGGGTTGGAAGTCATTTTATTTTAAGGCATGAAATAGTGTGCTCCAGGCTGTACTGACCCAGACCGAAAAGTCCCTTGTAATTGTAGAGGGTGTACTTTTCTAAGTGATTTATATAATACTTTTAAGAGCTTTGTGTATGTGTGTGTGTGTGTGTGTGTGTGTGTGTGTGTGTGTGTGTTGTTGTTTTATGTATTTGGTACAGAGTCGCACTATGCAAGTCAGATGCATAGTGAACTTCCTTTTTTCAGCCTCCCCTGAGCTGGGCTTGCAAGAGTACACCACTGCACCCAGTTTTGCTGTTATTCATGTAAACAGGATTTTTATGCCAAAATTCTTCTGATTTTTCACTAATTTGAGTTCATGTTTAATTACTTATTTTTTAATCATCCAGCCTCCTTTGGATCAATTTGTTATATTCTCTCACTGTTTTAAAAGTACTTCTAATTTTATGGATGCTGGCATCAGTCCTATCCTCGAAGTATTGGTCTGTCCTCACAGTGTGCCACTTCTGTTGCCCATAGAGGCCTGCCTGCCTTCCTTCTTTTCTTTTCTTTTCTCTTCTTTTCTTTTCTTTCTTTCTTTCTTTCTTTCTTTCTTTGGTACAGAGTCTCACTACACATCTCAGACTCATAGAGATCCTCTTGTCTCAGCCTCCCCAGTGCTACAATCACAGGCATGCTCAGTGTCTGGACCACCATGCTATACCAAGGATCAAACCTGGGTCCAAGCAGGCACTTAGATCACCTAGCTATCTCTCCAGACTAGAGTACTTTCAAATAAGTAGAATTTTTGATCTCCTAAATTTATGTTTGGGATGCTTTATGGACTCCAGTTTCTTCCTAAACTGGTCATTCATGTTTTGTATCATCTTATTTAGTTCTGTTAGCTTTTGAATAGTATCTTTTATGAATTCACTGTTTTGTTTGGTTTTTTTGTTTTGTTTTGTTTTTCCTTTTTTTAATTTTAGATTATTTATTTATTTATTTATTTATTCTTATTTCAGAATCTTTGTTCATTCACTCATTTTTATGGCTGGCTCAGCCCGCCCCGAGGGCAGGGCTGGCACAGCATGTGGTGCCGGGGATTGAACCGCGGTCCCTGAAACTGCCCAAGCTTTCCCAAGCAGGGGCTTTAGACCACTGAGCCATCCTGCCAGGCCCTCACTGTTTTGTTTTTAAGTCCATTATCTGTCTGGTCATATCTTCTCTGAGCTTCCTGAGTACTTTATTAACCTTTTTTAAAATCTCCTCTTATTTTGAGTACTTTAGTTGTACTGCTTTTAATTTTATCCCCTTTGCCCTGTGGATCAGCTTCACTAGAGTTGGGATTTTTGTTGGAGGAATTATGTTTCCTTGGCTTCTCATCTTTCTATTAGGGGTAGAAAGAGATAAGCATGTGTGCACATGTGTTTATGGGTGCACATACACTGAGGTTTGGGGGTCGATTATATTGGAAAGAAATTGTTGCCAGTATGGGTATCTATTCATTTAGTGTCTGTTTTTCAGTAATGCACTCTGAGCGTGACTAACTATAGGCCTTTGCCTCTGTCTCATATTCTAGCCCCCTCTATTCATTTGGGAGGTGAAGATTCGCCCAGCAATTAGTTCCCTGGAAATGAGCTATAGCATTGTTTGTAACACAAAGACAGTGCAAGTATTACAATGCACAGAAAACCCATTAATAACAGCAACTATACCACCCTGACAATAGCAGCAACTGGATATTGATATACCATAAGAACCAGTATTGTAGCGTCCTTAATGATAGTAAAGAAATCTGAAATTATATTTCAAGGAAAACATGAGTACAGACTACTAAATGTAAGAATTATACCTCCACTAACAATAGAGAAAAATTCAACAGTAATATTAGAACATTCACCATCTAAAGATTAATAAAGCTTAATGATTATGCTAGTAGAGACAGAGTCAATGGAGAGAGAATTAAAGAAATAAAATTTCAAAATTAAGTAAAAGATCAAGAGAGAAAAATGAGATAAAAGTTCCTGTGAACCATTAAAAGGAAACAAATGCAATTAGATTAAAAAATAACAGAAAGGAACAAAAAGAGGGGGGAAACCGCAAAATAAAGAATAAAAGTAAAAATAAGAAAAAATTAAAAGGAAAAGGAAAAATACCCAAACCTCAATTTATAGCCTCTTTACCTTATTATTTGTTGATAAGATGTCATTTTAAGAACTACTTTCTAAAGCAGTATTATTAACCTGTTTCTCTCCACGTATTCATGGCCTCCATCCTCTCTAAACAGCTAAACATGGATCCCAGGAGTTTGAAATTTAAACCCTCTATTCCCCAAACCCTCTACTCCCCATATCTCTTCTACTAGTTAGTATCATATCCAACATCGAAAGTTGAGTTCTACAATGTATGATACTAAAAATATGAAGAAATCGCCTGTATTTTCTTCTTAGCAAACTAAGTGGAATATATTTATTCCATAGGAAAAGGGACTTAGGGATTTAAGCACCTACTATTTCTGTAAAGCAAAGGTTATTCCTGAGTAATGTACATCCTTATTTTATAGAAAAAAGTAAAGAAAATTTTCATAACAATAATAGTAAAATAACAGTTAATATACTGAGTGTTGTTATCTTTATTTTATTATTTTTTTTTATTTAGTACAGGTTCTACAGGGACTACAGGGTCTCACTACACAGATCGGACTTGTAGTGATACTCTTGTGTTCAGCTTCCGAAGCACTGGGATTAAAGGCTCTCTCCACCATGCACAGTTTCAGTTACCATTTCAGTATGCCCTGGGGCTGGAGGCATATTGTTATCTTTAAAGTAGTTAATCAGAGTACAAGATATGTGCATAAAAATTCTACACATGATATTATCACAAATCTTTTCAGTGAACTAAGAGAAACTACTTGCATCACTGTCTTATCTTTTGTTTTTATCATTTTCCCTTCCTTGGCCCTTTTTCCAACCCTTGTTCCTAATTCCTTTTGAACAATTTCTTCACATGTCACAATATCTATTTTACATTTTATACCTTATTTACTCTTTTACTTTCTTACTCCAGAGAGACAATGCAATGTCTACTCATGTAAGTCTGACTTATTTTATTTATCAGTGTGATCTTCAGTTGTCTCCATTTATCTATAAAAGTCTCAAGTTTATCTTTCTTTATGGCTGAATAGTATTCCATTGTATAAAAACTTCATATTTTTTTATCCGTTCCTTGGTTGACAGGAATTTGAGTTGAGTCCAAGATTTAGCTATTGTAAATTGACCAGTCACATCTTTTAATATTTAGTTTGTAAGTGGATTATTAACCTTTAACAGTTAGCTAATACAATTTTAAAATATTTTTATTAAGGACTCAATTAAAGAAGTTCCTTGGAAAATCAGTGAAGAGAGCAAAGCACCTTGCTGAGGAATATGGTGAACGTGCTATAAATAAAGTTAAGAGTGTAAGAGATGAAGGTAAATAAAATAAAAATATTTTAACTAAATTTTCAACAAATTTATAATTATCTAAATTTAGCCTATAGTAAGCATTCTATTTTATTTTATAACTAATGCCTTAACTATTATAAATTATAATTTAATGATTATAAATCATAATTTGATTAACTTTATGAGTACAAATATTAATTTATATGTCTCAGATAAGAATTTGTAGATACTGGGCCTGGCGGGATGGCTCAGCGGTCTAAAGCGCCTGCTTGGGAAAGCTTGGGCGGCTTCAGGGACTGCGGTTCGATCCCCGGCACCACATGCTGTGCCAGCGCTGCCCTCGAGGCAGGCTGAGCCAGCCATGAAAATGAGTGAATAAGCAAACAAGGGTTCTGAAACAAGAAAAAAATAATAATAAA
>PVJA010048502.1:0-14169 GCA_004027025.1 Myocastor coypus
AAAAAAAAAAAAAAAAAAAAAAAAAAAAAAAAAAAAAAAAAAAAAAAAAAAAAGAAAATAGATACAAGCATTGAGAACAGCTCTAACTTTTAACTTGCAAAAGTGCTAAAAAAAATAGCAGTAAAATCTCATCGTAAGGCAGCAGTTCTAATTGGGTGTTTAACAATGTGAATTATTTGTCAAAAAAAAAAGAAAGAAAAGAAAGGAGTTAAAAAAAAAAAAAAAAAGAAAAGAAAGAAAGAAAGGAGGTAAAGCCAGGCTGTGCTGGTGCATGCCTAATCCCAGCACTTGGGAGGCTGAGGCAGGAGGATCAGTGTGAGGTCGAGACCAGTCTAGGGTACAAAAGTGAGCTTAAAGCCAGCCTGAACTGCATAGTGAGACCCTGTCTCAAAAAGGGAGCTAATACAGTAAGTCTGTCTTCCAAAAGATTAGTAAACTGAATTCTTTCAGAAGTCCAAAAATGTAAGTCATGCATATACAGTACAAAACATAAAAAGACCAAACACACACAAAAATACAGCAGGTCCTCAACTATTGTCTCGTATTATATATTGTCACACTGTACAGTAAGCATACAGCAGCACAACTGTGAAAATGCCAGAGACACCTTGGAAGGCTGAGGCAAGAGGTTTATGAGTTCAAAGCCAGCCTGGCTAATTTAGTAAGACCCTCAAAAAATAAAAGGGAAGTCTGGGGTGTATCTCAGTGCTTGCCTGTTGAATATTTGCCTAGCATGAACAAGGTCCTGGATTGATCCCCAGTAAACAAAACCAAATCTATTTGGGTGCAAGATACTGACTTGCAACTATCTTCGCTTACAATACTTTGGTTGTTACATTTTAATTAATTTGTTTGTTCTACACCATTATATTTTTATACTATTGAAGTGGTCTGTATAAAGATTCATAAATGGGAACATAGCCACATCCTTCATGACCATATGGGTTTATGAGGCAGAATTTCTGCAGTGTTAAAAGTCAGAACAAGAATATGGAATGTACCCTGAGACTAACAGCATTTAGCGTAGTGTGTTGAATGTGTAATTCAAATACCGCCACTCACGGTCAGTGTTGAATAAAATAGTTCTGCACTTTGCTTATGGAAGTTTTTGCATCCCTGAGTGTTATGTAAAGCTATAGCCAATTCCTTAAAGATCTTTACTTCTGTTGGGAGGACAGATAGCATTAAAGCTCAGGGTAAAACATTTTAGATGTTTTGAGCAGAAAGCAGAAATGACACCAGAGTTTTAATTTTCCAAGCTAGTTTGTGCCTCATATAATAGCTCTGATATTAAAAATAAAGTGATACACTCATGACTTTGTGCTATGATATATGAAAGTCACTGCTGACTTGTAGGCTGCTGCTAATTCACTTTTATTTCCATGGCTTTATTTTTCCATTCTTGGATTATTCATAGGCATAACAGGTTAGGTGTCTTCTGCCCATCCTTCCCTTCTGTTTGCTTAGAAAGCTTCCTGTTAACTAGAATGTACAGAAGCCTGTTTCTACTGAGCAAATAGTGGTTTGTTTGCAGCTCGCCAGATGTAAAATGTGCTCCTCTATAAACCCAGAACAAATTATATTTTGGAAAACATTAATACTTTGTGAGCATATAAAAGAGGCCGTTTGCTTTTATGCTTGAATATTCTGTATTACCACTTTTCACTGTAGAAAACTGAAACCAGTTTGACTTGTTTAAAAGAGAAAATAGGTGAAAGGTATTTTTGTTAATCTTACTGGTCATTTTACCCTATTTTGGCACCTTCTTAAAATAGCATCATTCCCCGCCCCCCATGTGATTGATGATTACCAGAAAGATCATTTGTTTTTTAATAACCCATAAATAACCCAAAAAGTGGAATTTGATTTACTAGAAGTAGCTTATATATAATGATTTAGCCATCATGCAGAATTCCAGAACAGTCTAGGCTTTCTTTATACAAAGTAGGTTCTTACACTAAAGAGAGATATGAATCAAAGAAATTTCAGCATACAATGCATGGAAATTTTCAGAATCTATAAAAATTTGCATTCTTCTATTATGTCAACACCTGGGGCCTGGCGGGATGGCTCAGTGGCCTAAAGCGCCTGCTTGGGAAAGCTTGGGTGGCTTCAGGGACCGCGGTTCGATCCCCGGCACCACATGCTGTGCCAGCCCTGCCCTTGGGGTGGGCTGAGCCGGCCATGAAAATGAGTGAATAAACAATGGTTCTGAAACAAGAAAAAATAATAATAAATAAAATTTATTATGTCAACACCTTCTGAACTTAGCTTATGCTCCTAAGTGTGTGTAATAATTTACTTAAAGACTTCCTTATGAGTCCTGTGGGCTCCATATTGCTTTGCTTTTGAAAGCAGTTATTTGTTAAAAACTCGCAACTCTTCGTTTAGTGACAGGATACTCTTGTGGTTTATGATGTACTACTGGATAAGCATTTGTATAATACTGATATTTCAAGGAGAATCAGTTATAATCAAAATTGGCAACTGTGTGGCAGATCTACCTCTGTCTTGACATTTTGCTTTGTTTTGTAGAATGGTGTAATTTAACTACTTCGCCTTTTCTTCATTGTCTAAAATGACAGCTTATTCACTGAGTTTTAACCATTTGCAAATAACAAAAATTTGATCAAATGTACTTAAAACCCTTTATGGCAAGAACTGGAGAGAGAGAGAGAGAGAGAGAGAGAGAGAGAGAGAGAGAGAGAGAGAAATTATCACGATCCATCAGACTGGAAAATTTCAGGGCTGTATCTGTTTTTATTGTTTCGTTTTTGAGACAGGATCTCCTTATATAGTTCAGACTAGACTTGGACTCTACATCCTCTGTCTCAGCTTCCAAGGTGCTAGAATTATAGGTGTGGACCCCATCCATGCCTAGCTTCAATGCTAATTTGTTAGGTGTTGGGAGCCTTAACGGGTGGTAGTGGGAAGTTAACTTAGGACCTCCTCACTGAACTGCATCCTTGACCTTTTTTATTTTTTGACAAAGGGCCTCATTAAGTTGCCCAAGCTAGGCTTGAATTTGTGCTCTTCTTCTTTTGGCCTCCCCAAGTGAAAATAGCTTCTTTTTAAAACTTGGTGCATTTTAAGAACAAAGAAGTAGACAAGAGACAAGGAGAGGCCTTGTCTGCTTACAGTGGGGGAATTGTTGGTATTACTGAAATCTGTATGAGCATGCCACTAGACTTAACTATTTCTCCACAACTGTCAGCCTGTTCAGCTTCATGTAATGATGTTAATTCACTTGAAATTCACACTAAAGATAAAATTCTGGCTGTAGGCTATATTCTTTTTCCTCAGGTGTGAAACCTTGACAGTGCTAAAGGGAAAATGGGAACTGTGAGGGATACAGGTTTCATCAAGGCATGTCCTTTCTCAGGTAGGCTCTCAGAGCAGCCTAGGGGAAAACAGCCCTGAAGGGTATTGTTAGCTACAGAATTTTTGCTGCTATTGATGCTCGTTCAGCCATTTCAAGTAAAAGCTAAAGCAATATTGACTCATTTTTTTAATACACTGTAAATATATGTAATATTGTTTCTCAAGTCTTCATTTACCATCAAATATAGCAAATCATGGACTGTTTAGAAGCTAGTTCAGAAAATACTGATCACCAAACTGTTGTATTATTATCAGTTTTTTTGACAGTAGAAAATCCTAACACCCAAATCTAAAATTTAAAATACTAGTCTGTAAAGTGGCTTAAAGTCCACCCCTGCCCTCTCCAGCTCAGCAGCCATCAGTATAAGAGCACCAGCCACATGTCGTACTCTGCTCATTGTGACCTGCTTTAGTGCATTGCAGTGTTAATACTTAGCTAGATTTAGTCATTGGTCACTTGACACAGAATTGTCATACAGCTTCCAAAACTTTTTTGGCAATGTCAGACCTAATGTTACAGTAATATATATTAGAGAAACTTTTTAAACATATGAATATAGTTCTCTATAAATATTTGTTCTGAGTTCATCTGTACCTGAAGGAAGTGTGTTATAATATCAAAGACCAAGGGTTGGCAAACGACAGCTCAAATATGAAGTTCAATCTACAGTTGCATAGTCTGTCAAGTAAGAATGGTACATGCATTTTGGCAGTATTGTGTAAACAGAAGAATGTGAGCTAGCGCTTGCATATTCTCAGGCTCTAGCTCAGAGAATTTGCTTCCCTTGCTCTAGACTATCAACAAATAAACATAAGGTAAGAGTGGAAGTATGGTAATGTCCATCTACATTTCTCTGGAAGATGACTCTAGCGTGCATTTGTCAAAATGAAGATATCTCGTAAGACATCCCTCAGTTCTTTGTTCAGTGTAATCATGGGACTGTTTAATATTCAAGCTATAAAATTATTTTTCACATCAATTTTACTGGACTGGCATAGCCTACTCCAAAGTGCCTAAATCTGTAAGAAAAATTACTGTGAGGAAAGTGTATGGTTTTGGTTTTATTATAAAAGAAATTCTGTTTTGTACTGTGAAGTCCAAAATGCTAGTTGCATTCGCCTTTGGTTTGGCTATTTTTTCATGTCATATAATTGCTGTGTAGGAATTTTCAAGGCTAAATACACTACTGTGGTCATGAATAAAAGGAAAAGCTCCATGTTCTTCCCACAATTACTTCTGGCGTCTTTGGGGGACTTTTCTTTTTAAAGCTGACTCATTAATACAAGTGAATAAGTTGACTCTTTTAAGAAAATAGAAACCATTTATCAATTCCTAGTTTTTATTTATTTATTTACTTATTTGGTACAAGGTCTCACTACACAGCTCAGACTCTTAGTGATCCTCCTGTCTCAGCCTCTGCAGCACTAAGATTACAGGCAGGCACCACCATGCCTGGACTCAGGGGCTGGCACTGTGTGCCTGCAGTGCCAGGGCTGGCACAGCATGCAGTTCCATGTAGAAGATCAAACCTAAGTCCTTGCACTTGCTAGGCAAGTGCTTATACTACCAAGCTATCTCTCCAGCCCTCAATTCTTTTATGTACTAATTGGTCATTGTTCACTGTCAAGCATTTCTATACCTTTACTCGTTCTGAGTCACTTGTGACCAGCAGGTAACCTATTCAAGCTAATGTCTCCTAGTTTCATACTTTCACAGATATTTATTCTGCTGGCAATGATTTAATAAACCTGGATAACACTGAAACTTTACAAGGAGTAACCATTCTCAGGTAATATCAAATTTGCTTATTCACCATATGTATATACTTGCATATTATATATGTTTGTCTTTTTGACACATAGTCTTACTGTGCTTGTGCTGTTCAGGCAGGCCTTGAGCTCACTTTGTACGCCAAGCTGGTCTTGAACTCGCAACAATCTTCCTGCCTCAACCTCTCAAGTGCTGCTGTCACTACACCCACCTTTCGCTTTTATATTTGATTTGCCTGTGCCATACTCATTTTTCTAGAAAAAGGAGAATAGTATTTTTTTATCTAATCTGCAATAATCTCAGCATTCATTAACTATTGTAGAGAAAATGTTAAATGATATTATCTTGATTAAAACTTGAAGTATTTTATCCCTCATTTATATCTAAAATATCTATATATAAAAGAAAGATGAAGGCTGGGGATTTAATAGCTCAGGGGCACAGCACTTGCCTGCCAAGCATGAGATCCTTAGTTCCATTCCTGGCACCTACAAAAAAAGAAAAGGGAAAGAAGGCTACCTGTGTGGTAGTGCAGTTTGTGCCCTGCCAGAGGCACAAAATGAATGAGGAAAGGAAGGGTTAAAATCTAGTCTGCTCAAATTACCAGAATAGTGCCAAAATACATGCCCTGAGAGGGTTACAGCTCAGACACACCTTTTGCAGATTTGCTTAGGAGAAGAGTACTGGCTAGCAGTAT
Source organism: Myocastor coypus (assembly GCA_004027025.1). NCBI lineage: Eukaryota > Metazoa > Chordata > Mammalia > Rodentia > Myocastoridae > Myocastor > Myocastor coypus. The sequence continues at coordinate 5,850 of PVJA010048502.1, forward strand.
CCTTTCTTGTAGAGAGGACATTCAGTAATTACACAGAGAGTTGCCATTAGACTCCTGGTAAATCCTTTCTCCTCCAAGTATGGGTATGTAACAGGCTAAATTACCATAACTTTGCAGTTCACTAAACATCTGTGATCTGTAAATACACATAATCGTCAGCTCTAGGAGCTCTGGAGTAAATTTAAATGACCTTCTAGCTTCAGATTAAGTACTGCATAAGCCATATGCATTTGTGGTCTCTATCTTAAACAATCATATAAGTCATCTACAAGTTTGAATTTTGTACATTTTACTGCCTAATTTGTTAAACCATAGCTTTTCAAATATTAGCTTTCCTGCCATCTGCTAGAGTGGGTAGTTTCAGTCACTGATGACCAACCATTTAGCTCATCCACCAGTTCCTTTTGTGTATCAGAGCAGAACCGTTTGCCTGGATCAACAGATAGATCCTGACAAGAGTTGAACCAGAAATCCTTCCTTGTCTGACAGAACACAGAAGTGAACTTGCAAAGCACTCTGGACTGTGCCTGTGTAAAAGATGAGGACAGGGAACCTGAGATGTAGGAGTGCTTTAAATGTACCCCCGATAGCCGGACGTGGTGGCTCATGCCTGTAATCCCAGCACTCGGGAGGCTGAGGCAGGAGGATTGGTGCGAGTTCAAGACCAGCCTGGGCTACAAAAGTGAGCTCAGGACCAGCCTCAACTGCATAGCGAGACCCTGTCTCAAAAAGACAAAAAAATAAATAAATAAATAAAAATAAATGTACCCCCGGACAGTACACATCTTTAACCACCTTTATGCACACACACACACACACACACTGACAGATAGGAACCTGTTTGATTTAACCAATTTTATGAGCTCACTGAGCCTCTTTCTAGCAGTCTGGGGTGCCCTTTCAGCCCTCCTCTCCCACCTCACCCTTACTTTGGTTGGACTATAGTCCATTTCCAATGGCTCTACTTATGTAGAGAGAAAAAAAAGCTTCTATCCCTTGGTGGGATGGCCTGCCATAGCTGCAGCCATGGTGGTGCAACTAATGACGCTCATAAACAAGGGTTTCCACAACTGCTTCAGAAAGTGGCAAGAATAGTGGACTACATGTATTCAAAGCAAGGATATTCTTTTGAGGGAAATTGAGGTCAATGTGTCTTTTAGTATTATAAAATTATTTTTAGTGTTCATGATTTTTTTAAATCATCTCTTATAGTGTCCAACAAATTACTATGTTAATTGCTTTGGGATGTCAAGGAGGAAGGGAGTAGAGAGCTTTTAAGAGTGTACGCCAGGGCTTGAAGAGAAGAGCTGAAGAGGAGCCTCAGGAATTGAAGGATGAAAGGAATTAGGGATGGGGAAAAACATTTAATTACAACACCTGGAGCAAGAGAAGAATGTCTGGGAATTGAATAACATGCATTTTTAGAAAGCCATGTGAAAAATTTGAATTTGGAAAACTCTTAGGATCAGAAAGTGGACTAAAGTGGACTGGAAGCCAGTATGGATGTAAAAGAAAACCAGTTAGGAGAATAGTAGGTCCAGTGTCTGTTACTCTTTTCTCATTTCTGGGACAAATAATTTGGCACCCAAAATGAAGGAATTGGGGGCTTGCAGGTTAGCTCAGTTGATTAAGCATCTGCTTGGCAAACGCAGTCAGGCTCAGGGAACTGCAGTTCGATCCCCAGCTCTACTTGCCAATCTAGACCAGCCTCTAAAGCAGCCTGAGCCAGACAAAAAAGTCTTTCCCAAAATGAAGGAAGGAAAGCTTTATTTAGCTCACAGTTACTGGAGGTTTCAGTCCATGTTCCGTTGGCTCCAAGGCAGAGTGGCACACTGCAGAGGGCAACCTCATGGCAGGAGTAAAGTGGAGAAGTAGCAACTGTGGCAGCAGAGGGCGTCTTTGTTTCTCTTATGTTAGAGGGGGAAAGGGATACAGCTTAGCGGCATAAGCTTCTGCCTGGCAAGCACAAGGTTCTGAGTTCAATCTTTGTCTTCAGTACTGAGAGAAAAAAAAAAGAAGGAAGGAAAGAAAGAAAGAAAGAAAGAAAGAAAGAAAGAAAGAAAGAAAGAAAGAAAGAAAGAAAGAAGCCGGGCGTGGTGGCCACGCCTGTAATCCCAGCACTCGGGAGGCTGAGGCAGGAGGATTGGTGTGAGTTCAAGACCAGCCTGGGCTACAAAAGTGAGCTCAAAGCCAGCCTGAACTGCATCGCGAGACCCTGTCTCAAAAAAGACAAATAAATAAATAAATAAATAAATAAATAAATAAATAAATAAAATAAAAATAAAAATAAAAATGTTAACTCAAGCCAGGCGTGGTGGCACAAGCCTGTAATCCCAGCACTTGGGAGGCTGAGGCAGGAGGATCGATGTGAGATTGAGACCAGCCTGGGCTACAAAAGTGAGCTCAAGGCCAGCCTGAACTGCATAGTGAGACCCTGCCTCAAAAAGACAAAAAAAAAAAAAAAAAAGAAAGAAAGAAAGAAAAACAGTCTCATGTTACATTCAGGCTATCTGCCTCAGGCTGGGTGAGTACTCATACCCATAATCCCAGCAGTACTAAGACCCATAATCACAGCCTTGGGTCACCCATTATCTCTAGAAATCCCTGCCCCATGACTGCATGAGGCCTTGGGGGGACACCTAACCCATAAACCATGACACCCGGTGAAAGACAAGGAATAGTTACAGATGAAAACTCAACCCTATCAGTTACATGGGAAGAGAAAGTTTAGGATTTGTTGAGCTATTAACCAACGCTTAAAAATAATAAACATGAAGCTGGCCCACAGCTGATATGGGCCAAACACATAAATATAAAAATTCTGAACATAAGTAATAATGGAACTAGATATTGGAAGAAAAGATCTCAGGCAAAGTCCTAGAAGTCAAACCGTTTAAGGATTAGATAGAGGAATTCTGAAGGACAAAGGCACCGCATTCCAAAGGGAATTAGCAGTCACTGAGAAAGTAATCCTAAGTGGTATCATGGATTCTTGTTCCTTAGTGTCTGTGGATGCCAGGGGTGAGCTTGTGGCTGTTAGCAGAACTATCTGTGTGACATAAGGGATAAGGACAGAATGGCCTGAGGAACAAACTCCAGGCTACAGCCCACTGGCATTAGTCCTGAGAGACTAACCGACTGCCAGATACATCTCGTTGTTGGGTGTCTGAAGACCTGAGTTAGGGTCTTGGTCTACTACCGAAAAGTTATACGGTGGTCATAAGCATGTCACTTAAGTGAATTTGGACTCTATACATCTGTAAAATGTAGGGTAGTCATAAAATTCGGTGCAGGGGCTGGGGAGATAGCTCCGTGGCACAAGTGCCTGCCTATCAAGTGCAAAAGTGAAAATAATAAAATAAAAGGACTGGGGAGATAGCTCCGTGACACAAGTGCCTGACTAGCAAGTGCAAGGTCATGAGTTTGAACTCTGGTCCCGCAATAAATTAAATAAATAAATAAATAAATAATTTGGTACAGGGATATCCTGGGTCTAATTATAATAGTTTCTGTACAGGATCTTTCCTGGGAGAAAGCGTCACTTGGACCTGCCAGGCATACCTCACTGTGTGAGGAGCCAGCCACACTTCCTGTTATCTCCTCCTAACCAGTGCAGCCTAGAGCAACTTTCCTTCCTTCCTTCCTTCCTTTTGGTGGTGTGCTGTCCTTTTCCCACACAATCTGTTTTGGATGTGGAGACAAGTTCTCTTATCCCACCCTCATTTTTCAGACTAAGGTAGCAGAACAGACATTAGACCAAGACTTTCTATACTCACTGAAGAGACAGCTGAAAAGCAGGGCTGCCTTAATTCTGCCTGTGAATAGTACAGTACATATAGTGCAGTACATACCTTTCCAAACTCGCTCTTTCACACCCTCTCCAGTTAAGTTGCTCTCTACAGCTGCAGAAACTTCCTAATTTCTGGGCATAGCTATCTCTGCTAAAGTCTTCTTTGCATTCTAATGGCCTTATCCCCGTTGAATTTTCTTAGCACTTCCATTCACCCCTGAATTTCTCAAGGCATTTCTCCTATAGAGAAAATATATTTTAGGGGATTGAAGAATATGAGTTAAAATCCAGTCAGTCATCCCGGCAGCCTAGAAATGTCTGCTTTGTGCCCAGGTCCTGGCTTCTCAAATATGAGTAGGACCTGCTTTGGGGAGGAATGGTATCCAGTCCCTCCCTGAGCCTGCTCTCTCATGCTCAGTTGCTCCTGGATTTAATAGGGCTGCCACCCTTTTTCACCTTCACCCACAATGAGGTTACCAACAAGTTTTCAGGTTTCCCTAAACCCCTTGACACACTTTACTACCTGAAACCTACACTTCTCCCCCCCCCACCCCAACCCCTGCCAGCCCTCTAATTACAGGGAGGCTGAGAGGTGAATATTCCCACAGAATACCCACTAAGCCGCCAAAGCTCTGATCCCTTCCCATCATTCTGATAGCTGCTGCCCAGTCAGGCCTTGGCCACAACCCTTGCTGGGCTCACCTCTGCTCTGAAGTACCAGCCTCCAGTGTGGCATGCAGCAGTGGACTTTTTTTATCTTTGTATTACAAGTTGAGTCCAGACTTTTGACACTGAGCTATCTTCATCCCCTTTTTCTAAGATAGGATCTTTCTTTTGTCTTTTTGAGACAGGGTCTCGCTATGCAGTTCAGGCTGGCCTTGAGCTCACTTTGGTAGCCCAGGCTGGTCTCAAACTCACACCGATCCTCCCGCCTCAGCCTCCCAAGTGCTGGGATTACAGGCGTGAGCCACCACGCCCAGCTAGGATCTTTCTTTTTGCTATCTTTCTTTCTTTCTTTCTTTCTTTCTTTCTTTCTTTCTCTCTCTCTCTCTCTCTCTCTCTCTCTCTCTCTCTCTCTTTCCTTCTCTCTCTCCCCTCCCTCTCCCTCTCCCTCTCCCTCTCTTTCTTTCTTTGCATTATAGCTGGCTCAGCCTGCCCTGGTGCTGGCGCAGCATGTGGTGCCAGGGATCAAACTACAGTCCCTGTGGTTGCCTAAGCAGGTGCTTTGGACTGCTGACCTATCTCGCCAGCCCCTAAGATAGGATCTTCTTAGGCCTCCGAGTTGGTGAGACTGGAAGCTTTTGTCCTGCCTCAGTCTTCCAAAATGCAGAGATTCCAGATATGCATCACCACACTAGGCAACAGTAGACTCAAAAATAGAAAAGAGAATTTTCAAAGGATCAGTTGAAACTCCATGTATGAAATTTCATGATAGCTTTCAATTATAAATTGAAAGTTAATTTTTGTACCTTTGTTCTCCAATTATAATTATATCTCCAATTATGCTCAACCTTGAATATTTCCCAGATACACCTTGTTTTTTCCTTCTGGGTAGTGCAGCTCAGCATGTTCTCACCCTCTTTATACCTTTTGCCTGCTAGGAAAACATACCATCTTCAAGATCCATGTAATAGAGTAAATATGGCCCAAAATCTGTGGAACTACTCACCCATGGCACCTGTGAGGTGCTAACAACAGGTACAACCATCATAGGCCATGGGACTGGTCCCCTGTACTTCCTTGGGGACCTCTCCTACTCACCAGAACTGGGGCAGTGCCCTAGGGCTTACCACAGGTAGTAGAGACAAGAGTAACTGACCCCAAACAAATCAGGAAAATTTCAAAACATCCAAACCAAGATGCACATGCACTAGACCTCACTGCATGAGCTAGAATAACCTTTCTCCCCCACCTACCCACTCATTGAAAGACTATGTATATGGATTGCAACTTATATATACAGTTATAACAGTGAATTATGGGAAAAGATGTGCACAAAAAAACATAGGAAGCACGACTCAGCACCCTGTTAATCACATTTGGGAGGTAATGCTCACCTTAAAACAAGTGGGAGATCTAAACCTGTACACTCTGTGTTCTCAGCACCCATGCCATTTTCCTTTTGCTGCCCCAAGCCCTCTCACTCTGAGCATGATCTCATCTTAATAAACTTTACCACTGTTTCCTTGTCATTGTGTGCTACATCCAATTCTTTGAGGCATACCAAAGAACTCACAGAAACCCGTTCCCAGACCCTACAGCCCAGAGCAACAGCAGTAATGTTATACAAGTCCTGCAGCCCAGGTCACACTACCTCAAGACCCTGATAGCACCATACTGTGAAGCTGCCCAGGATGACCATACAGGCATGGGAGCCCCCACCAGCCCAGCTGCACCAGCCCTGATCTACTGCCAGTGGAATATGGACAGTCACAGGAGCAAGTCCAGGTGGATCTATCATGGGACAAGGCCCTCAGGGCTTCTCAGTAGGTGCTGGAGAACCTAAACCATTCAATCTGTGGAATAGATTGTAAATTCACTGATATCCATCAGAGAAAAAAAAATTTCAGGACATGTAAGAGGTTTATTAGGCAGAATTTTTTTTTTTTTTTGAGGGGTAGGGAAACAGTCTTGCCATGTAGTTCAGGCTGGCCTTGAACTCATTATGTAGCCCCTACTTGAACTTGTGGGGACTTCCTACCTCAGCCTCCCAAATGCTGGAATTACAGGCCTGTGTCCACATTCCTGGCTTTAGACAACTGTAGGAGTATGCACTTGATATAGAGTACCAGCCCTCAAGAGAGCTGTATGTTTGTGGGAGAATTGGGGATAATCTCTAGAAGTTGTGAGCCTATGGAAACAGGAGTCAACTTACTGATAAAGGTTGATGATCACTTTTCTGGGGAAAGAGGTGATCTGATCATTGGGAACAACAGAGTATGCATAATAGAGCCATAGCCCGCCCATAGAAAGGGTCTGTTTTGCAGGTAAATAGATAGTCCATTAACAAGTGAAAGAGGCCTATTTGTAGATAAAACTGGAATGGCCAAAGTCCTTGGTAAGTAAAAGCCTCCTGTGCTTATAGGTGGGGCTTTCCAGAGCTGACTGGATCATGGTGTGATCCATGGATTGGCCCACTGATGAGTTTGTAGCCAAATGTGCTTTGGAAGATGAAGCCTGGTTGAAGAAGGTGGTCACTGGGGCATGGCCTGGGAGGGTCTCTCTCCCTCCTCCTTGATTGCTCTTCTACCTGTCTGCTATGCCATCAGCAGTCCTTCTGCCATGCCCCTCTACCACATTGCCATGCGTAGGAGCCAGCTGACTGTGGACTAGAACCTGAACCAAGACAAACCTTTGCTCTTTTCTGTGTTGGTGTTGGGTATTGTATCTCAGTGACATAAAAATAACTAAGACACCAGGTTTATTGTTTCTTGGGAGAAAAGAAAAAACATTTTTAAATGGCTTATATGCTGAATGTTCAACTTTATTTTTAAATTATGGTTTTCTTTGTCTCCTTTTTACCTGTCTTTATTTTCTATCCTTTCTCAAGGCCAGCACAAGAATCTTGCAAACCACCCACAGAATCTTGAGAAATAATGTGTGGTGGCTATCTGGCCCGATATAAACCAACATGTTTTGGCTTTGTTGAATATTAGTCATGGTTCATATTCCTGCAAGTATGACAGAAACAGGTATCTTAGACCTCTCATAGGGCCAATCCTTAGAAGATATAATAGAAACATCAATGCGAGTGTGTGCTAGCTCTTTAAAAACTAGGCCTTGAACAGTTACAGATAACTGGGGTCTTTGTCCCAGAAGTGTTTGCCACCATATAGAAAAATCAAGTGTTTCCAAATCCTCCTTTTCTTTTCTCTGGCATGTTGTTGGCTTTTATATAAGGCAGCAATAGTAGTTGAGCAATCCTCTGTTTGCTTACTATCTGAAAGGGTATGGAGATAGATAACATCATAAGAATTTCTCTTTTATAATCACTATGAGTCCTAATTGTACAAAGACACCTTTGCTAGTAAGGCTACTTTTCCCAATAATCAAACCAATAGTATCTTTGGGAATAGGACCAAAAATATTAGTATGAATTTTGTATACTCCATAAGCAGGTTGTAAAAGCTTTTTTTTTTTTTTTTTTTTTTTTTTCGGTAGTTGCATTTTCTCCTTTTATTTCATTTGATTATTTTATTTCTTTTTTTAGCTGATTTATTTATTTATTTATTTATTTATTTATTTATTTTTTGCGGGACCGGGGTTCAAACTCACGACCTTGTACTTTCCAGGCTAGCATTTGTGCTACAGAGCTATCTCCCCAGCCCTTTTAATTTTTATTTTTATTTATTTATTTATTTATTTATTTATTTTGAGACAGGGTCTCACTATGCAGTTCAGGCTGGCCTTGAGCTCACTTCTTTTTTTTTTTTTTTTTTTTTTTTTTTTTTTTTTTTTTTTTTTTTTTTTTTTTTTTTTTTTTTTTTTTTTTTTTTTTTTTTTTTTTTTTTTTTTTTTTTTTTTTTTTTT
>PVJA010048503.1:0-14169 GCA_004027025.1 Myocastor coypus
GCACTGAGAGGTACACGAAGCATATAAAGATGATATCATCCTTGGGGATGATTAGATATAGGTGTCTAGAAAGCAATGTCCTCAAAAGATACTCACCCACCTGAACAATATGGCTTTAAATGAACTAAGAAATTCATGTCTGTAATTCCACCATTACTAACCCAAGTTCTTTCTCATAAAAAGAAGGTTGTATCATGTACGCAGTACATGGAAGAGAGGTGTTTTTGATCTCTATGGGGTCTGGACAGCTCTCCCAAACTAAAATTACTTATATTCCCTAAGGGAAATAGGCAGAAAATCATAGTAAGTGAGGTGTTTTAAGAGCCTCGTGACAGTCCATGTCAACCTCAGAAGAAGACATAGTAACCAAGGCCTCGTGCACATTGCTGTGAGCTCTTCTGGCACCTCCTACACATCATTATGCTGTCTGTTTTCTTCTGAATACTGTCTTTCTAGATGCTAGACCCTCTCAGTGAGTCTGAATTCTTACCCTCATTGGTGCCTCCCCTGATTCTGCAAACTCCAGACCATATGTGGTCTCCACCAACTAGGTGCTTTGTCTTTTTATTTCCTATTTATCCTTTTGTTTTAAGTAAGTGGAGGAGTTGTGTGCCCCCCCCATAAGGATCTCAAACACCAAGGTTCAACCTAGCCTCTAATCTCAGATTCCTGTTTAGCTTTGATTATAAGGTGTCATTGTCCCCAGTCCCACCAGTCTTCTTATCCCAAGTCTTCTTAGTGTGCAAACACAATTATTCCTGAAAGCTTGCTCTACACTGACCATCAGTGACTAACCTCTCACCACATGATTCTTTTTTTTTTTGTCTTTTTGAGACAGGGTCTCGCTATGCAGTTGAGGCCGGCCTTGAGCTCACTTTTGTAGCCCAGGCTGGTCTCGAACTCACACCAATCCTCCTGCTGCCTCAGCCTCCCTAGTGCTGGGATTACAGGCGTGAGCCACCACACCCGGCTATCACCACATGATTCTAATCCTGATTTTTAAAAAGAATTTTAAAAATTTTATTTATTTTTTTCTTGTTTCAGAACCTTTGTTTGTTTATTCATTCATTTTTATGGCCGGCTCAGCCTGCCCTGAGGACAAGGCTGGCACAGCATGTGGTGCCGGGGATCGAACCACGGTCCCTGAAGCCACCCAAGCTTTCTCAAGCAAGCGCTTTAGACCACTGAGCCATCCCGCGGGGCCCCTCTAGTCTTGATTTTTGACCCCGTGCACTTATCTGACATTATTGCCAACCACTCCCTTAAAACAAATACTTCCAGGTTTCAGAATGGCCTCTCACTAACCCCAGTCATGCTTTCAGTGTCCTCCCCATCTAGGTCCTGTCTACAGTGATACTGTGGGCTTGGTGTATCCTCCATGGTTCCTCAAAACGAAGTTTATTCTGTATCCAATGGGACTTTGTGACAGATCCTATAATGCTCAAGGGTGAATTGTATTAAAAGGAGTCATCAGTAACAGAAAAAACAGTGATAGAGACAGAAGCATCGAAAGGCATCACTGATGGAGGAATCTCTCCAAGGACTCCTGTTGCTGTCTTTTTTTTTTTTTTTTTTTTTGCGGGACCAGGGTTTGAACTCACGACCTTGCACTTGCCAGGCAGGCACTTATGCCATGGAGCTATCTCCCCAGCCTCTCCTGTTGCATCTTGTACATTCTTTTCAAATCTGTGAGATGAGATCATTCTCAACCTGACATCCAAGCACAGAAACATCTGGGGTCAGAATTCACATGATCTCCACCATGCCTGGTATCTGGGAATCTTATTTTCAGTGTCTTATTTAGGCCCAGGATGTAACTAAACTCAACTGCTGTCTTTTTCTGGGACCCATTCAATGATTTGGAGTTGGATGCCTTTGCTCTATGTCCTATCAGTCTGCAGCTTTAACAAGGTCTGTTTACTAAGCTGTGTCCAGACTTCCAGCCCTCTTTCATCTAATTCTTATTGAAAACACTGAAGATTCAAACAAGTCCCCAGTGTACACATTCCATTTGACTTGCTATACATTCTGATTGAAGGGATTTTCCAAGCAGCTGTCTTCAGGAAATTGCCTATGTTCGATACAGACTCCTGGTTCCTGCTGCTTGTAGAAGAGAAAAGAAATCCATACAGCATGGCTCATCCATCCAGGCCATTTTTAACTCAGTTATGCACTTGCAGACACATGCATGTGAAAGCACACATGCATGTGCACACATGCGCACACACACATACAAGCACAGAATTTCTCCATTTATCCCTGTCCAGTCTCAAACTCCAAGCTCTCCTCCTACATCAGCCACATGAGTACTGGAATTAAAGGCATGTGTGACCACATTGGGTCCACAACTGGTGAAGTCATAGCCTGGGTGGAAGATGGAAAACTAGGACACTTCATTTGGAAGGAAAGCAACGTCTTAGGAGGCAGAGGATGTGAGTGGGGAGTCAAACAATCAAATAGGCCTTCGAAATTATTGTTCCAATAGGCTAGGCTATGTGGATGTCCAGCAAGACTGGAGGAAATAGGGATGAAGTCAAGTCCCAGGAGTATGATAGAGGCTACAAAATGACCACCCTGTATACTTGGCTTTGAGCCAGCTGTGGACAGGCAGTAGGGGTGGCAATGAGAGTTCAGGCTCCCCCTGTATCCTCACTCAGCAACCCACAGACCTTCACAGTGTGCACTATGCTCAGATTCCCACGCAAGTAGAAGAACCACAGTGCAGCTCCACATACATCTCACTCTGTACATGGAATGAACCAGAACAGTTTTTCTGTGCATCCTGCAGATACTGCTCTCTCTTGAGACCAAGGAGCTGAGCACAGAGGTCCTTGACAGTGTAGCCGTACTTATCTGAAGGGTGATGTAAGTACTCACTGGAGCCATGCAGAGCAGAGTGGTCTTCAGGTTTCTGTGATGGAAAGCCCACAATGCTTGTATATTCATCTGGTTTAGGTTCATCAGGATGACAGGAAGGAAGCAGATAATTTTCATCTAGTGAATCTGGCCCAAGTTCATTTTCTTCCTCCACACATAGACTGAGGAGAGAAGGTAGAACAAGTGATAATTGGGATGGATCAGAACCCACAGCTCCCCAGCGGGATTTCATCAAAGTTTAAGGGTGAAGTCTAGCATGGAGAAGAGGCTGTGGGAAACTATACACAGCTACACTGCACATTGATTCTTTGACTTGAGGATGAAACAGACAGAGAGACTCACTGAATGACTGACACAGACCCAGAAAGATCAACCACTTCCAAGGGAACAGGGTAGTCAGCAAGGTGATGAGGAAGGTCACTAAGCTGTGCTTGGAAGGTAGGGTGATGAGAGGGGGCAGCCAACAAGAACCGCACCAGGCACAGATATTGTACACAGTGTTGAGTGTTTGCACAAACACAGCATGGGCTACTGCACTGTAGGCACCGAGAGACTTGCGTCTTCCACCACTTTTTCTAATCAGGTGTGGTGGTACATAGCCTATAATCCCAGCAGGCAAGATGCTGAACCAGGAGGATGCTTTCAAATTTTAAGGCCATCATTAGATAGAAGGAACATTCAAGACCAGTTTAGAAAGTCCAAAGTGAATTCTGCACACCATCAAGATTATTTTTGTACCAGAAATCGAACTCAGGACCTTGTGCTTGCCAGGCAGGCACTGTGCTGCTGAGCTATCGTCCCAAACCCATGACCAGTGTAAACTACATAGTGAGTTCTAATTTACTTATTTATAATTTTATTACTTTTAATAGGAAATAACAATGTGACAGTTTTAAAACACATTAGCAGGCAGCCACAATAATTAATACAGTGCAAATTGTTGTCTTCATAGTAGTTGTTCAGAGTACAAGATGTAGACATAACAACTTTCCTAAACACTATTGGTGCAAATATTTCTTCTCATTGAGCTAAGAGAAAGTAGTTGTATGCATAGTCCAATATTCCGTAATAGTAGTGGGTTATCAGCAGAACAGGCAATGTTGGAAGCTGTTGACTTGAGCCTTTTACAGCTCAGTGTACTTATTTGGCTTTACTTTTTAATGCCTCATGGTTAAACTTTTCTGCTAGATGGTTAAGGCCAAGATAAAGCAAGACCTATATAACAAAGCATGTGACTTTTGCATCTGACAAAGTAAGTCAAACCACCTCAGCATTTACCTTGAAGCTGTATAGAGCATTTTGCAGAAGTTTTGTCAGTGTCAGCTATCTGGATGAGCCAAGGCCATTGCTTGACCAGTTTGACCTCTGTGAAAGTATGACAGATTGTTTGTTCCGCAGTTCATCCATACAAATACAGCTTCTCTATGACTGCAACTGTGTCCACTCTCCTGCCACAAGCCTGGTGCTCAGGTACAGGAAAGAATTAGAATGCATGAAACAGATTCAAATAGATATCCAGGAAATTAAGAACTCCACTGAAGCGCACACCTGTAATCCCAGCACTTGGGAGGCTGAGGCAGGAGGATCAGTGCGAGTTCAAGACCAGCCTGGGCTACAAAAGTGAGCTCAAGGCCAGCTTGAACTGCATAGTGAGATCCTGTCTCAAAAAGACAGAAAAACAAACAAACAAACAAACAAACAAAAAAAAACCCAAAAAAAACTCCACTGAAAGTTGGCAAAACAATGTGAGCAGATGAAAGTGCCTGCAAGCAGGTGCAGAGACTGAGGGCTCAATGCCCAGGCCTGCTGTACTGGCCCTGCCCCCAGGGTGTGCTGAGGCATCAATGGAGACTGGGCATGGTGGCACACACCTGTAATGCCAGTTCTTCGGAGGTCACTGGGAGTCCAATCTAGTATTGAGACCCTGAACATCCTGTAGACCCTTCCCTAAAATACAAAAAAAAAAAAAAAAAAAACCCTGAAAATAGACTTCCAGATCTTGAGGTCTAGCTTGAACAAAGCATGGAATTTAGCCAAGTCTCTGCACCTTGAATAGTCCTAAGGCAATGGGTCACCAGCTGCCTCATTTAAATAGAGAGCCACTCAAGGAAAAGAGCAAAGATGACAAGCCCAGCAGTGGTTGAGGATAACAGAGCTCTCCTCTGTCTCAGAGTCACACTGAGGGTCACACGTGTATCATGACCATGATCTCAAGCCACCCACAGTCTGCAGTCCTGTCAGCAGGGGCAAGCTGCTTACCTAAGTAGCGACTATTATGCTCTTGGCCTCAGTCCTTTTGGCTTAGTGTCTGGCTCTCTGCTGTGTGTCTGTCTGTCTCTGTTTTTCCCATTTACCCTCCCACTCTCCAAACTCCCCTTTTCTTACTCTCTGTTCTCACCCTGCTGCCAAGTGCCCAGCTGCTCTCTCCATTTCACTTCTCTGTTTAACCCCTTCCACACTCACCAGCATTTTCCCCAGGCTATGCCCACTGCACTGGCCAAGGGGCAAAGCCCATGTAGTTTCAGATGTGCCATCTGGACAATGCCAGGTAAGCCTGGTGCAACACAGTACAGTAAATTTAAGGAACAGACTTTTTTTTTTTTTTTTTTTTTGGTTATCAGGGATACAATCCAGAGACACAATACCATAGTTCATTTTCCTTTTTTTTTGAGACAGGGTCTCTGCACTACCTAGGCTGCTTGGATCTTGCCATCTTTGTCATCTTTGTGCTGCGGCCTCTGGAGTTTCTGGGATTACAACCTGGAGATTACAACCCAGGCATATTACTATGCCTGGCTAAGACACCTAGTCTGAAAGAAAGCCTTTGACATTCTCCAATTATGGAACCATCTACCCCTAATAATTGGTAGGCCAGAGTGGGATTCTGGGTCCCCTGTGAAGCTTGAGGCAGAATGCCTTCTCTCAGTCAGCTTATCCAGGTCCTACTGGGGCAGATGCTATACTAGGTAAGATGCTGTGTAGGGAGAAAAGTTCTGTTCCCTCCCTCTCATGGTCCACTGCTCAGAAGCCAAGCAGGGCTGCCTGGGAGAGCACAGCAGCATTCAGGCCTTTCCGACTGTGTGGCTGGTTCCTGTAACACCCACAGTGAGCAGGATGAGTGATGTGTGGTGAACAATGGCTCATGGGTCATTCCCAGGATGTGCTGTGGACATCACTAGCAATGGGGCGGCTTCTAAATGTGGGGAACAGGGGGTAGATAGTGGTCCCATGTGTAGGTATGGTGGGTCCCCACTCATTCAGGTCAAAGAACACACTGTTCAGAGACAAGCATCACAGCCTGCAGAACAGGTGGGTTTTCATTTTTGCCTTCAGGGAAGGAGCTGGAACTTTGGCACTGTATATTAACAGTGCATGACTTCACAGTATTCTGTCTCTGGAATAAAATGAATTAGTGTGGCTATTGGCTGTTGGGAGGAAGTATCAGTGACTCTAGCTCACCCCAGGACCCTCTAGTCTTCACCTGAATCCCTCTGCAGTTCTCATTCTTTCTCGGAATTTACCGAAGTGTCTGGAGTCACTTTGTCTATCAGGCAGGGATCACCCTGTTGTCCTCAGTCCCTCCTGGCCACCTCCATGAATCTGTGGGTGCTGCTGCAGTGCTTGAAGGCTGCAGTGTTTGCAATATTCACTGAATTCTATGCTGTGCAGGGTTTTCTCCCTGTCCTAGTCCTCCCTGCACTGTCCAGAAGTCCAAGGCCACCTTCATCTGACTGGGTCCCAGGATACAAGCACAGAAACCACCAGTGTCTCCATAAAATGTAGGGGGCATGGTGTTACTAACATCCTGACTTTGTGACACTCAAGTGGTTCATAAGCAAAATGTACTCTCCTAAGAAGAGAATCAGCTAACAGCTGTACTCAGCTTTTCTTTTACCCTGTCCAAGAAAAAGCACTTGGTGAAGCTGAATTGCTAGGCCTTTTTGCTTTTCATACTAGAAATTGAACTTAGGACTCGGGTTTTGGGGCAGGAAGTGTGCGATCAAGCTATATCCTAACCCTGCATGCTGTGCATTTTGGATAAAGCATTGTGCAAAGCATGCAATGGACATGCTGGGGAGGTATACCAGGCTTTACTGGAACACACTTACTGTGTTTGTTCTACTTTCCTAAAGGGCTTTCAGTAGGTGAGAATCAAGGGCAGACACTGAGGGGCTCAAGCAACCTCATGAAAGGTAAGATGGAAGTGATTTTACAGAGAGCCCTAGAGTTCCTTTCCCCTGAAGTTTAAGGGATAAAGGAACCTGCAGACTCTCCAGAGACTATCTCACAGTGGAGGGTGAAGACACACAGCTTCCATTCTTACAACACATTTATGTAATAACATAATCAAGAGACATTGCATAGAAGGAACTGAAGATCCTGAAGAATGTGTAACTACAGTAAATCTGCAACAAGGTGAAGAGCCTGCTCACCACATGAAGCAACACGTATCCAGTGCATGAGCATGGTTAACTCCCATCTGGTGCAAGAACATTTGCACCCTTTAGCAGCACCTAATGTGTTCTGCAGAAAATACATTACCCAAGAGAAACAAAAGATGGCCTCATAGGGACTGGGCAGGCAGCTCGGTGATATAAGCGCCTGCCTGGCAAGCACAGGGACCTGGCTTTGATGTCAAGAGCTACATGCTATCCCAGCACCAAATAAATATTGAAAAAAGTTGAATTTGAGATGACTGCATACACCACATAGCAAAAAAACCACACCTACTCCCAGTGATTTTCCATAAAGATGAGTCTCTCTGTGCATCTAACAAACTGGAATGGATGGCAGTGATTCCAGGGTCATGACAGAAAATAGCTCCCGGATTACGTGAGCCTGGTATAGGCAGAGTAGCTTATATTTCTAGGTTGACATTTTTTTCTCTATGAGAGGATTTGGAGTTTCTTCAGTGTTTCTTCACATATGTTCATGATTATCAACGTTTTCTCTTGTTTTATGCATATGATGGCTTAATCAATGAGAAAATGTCGAATCACTTTTGTTTTAATGGAAAGAATTTTAGTTGGTGTCTTTGTACAATGATTAGTATATGCTTGTGCCATTTAATTGGCTGAAACTATATACAATGGTTTTCATTTCTGGCCAGGCATGGTGGTACAGGCCTGTAATCCCAGCACTCAGGAAGCAGAGACAGGAGGTTGATTGGGAGATTGAGACCAGCCTGGCCTATGAAGTGAGCTGCAGGCCTGCCTGAACTTCATAGTAAGACTCTGGTGCAAAAAAACAAGTTATCATTTTTTTTGTTTATGACACACATTTATTCATCCATTTTTCATTTGTACAGCTCTCTCCATTTTTAGAATTACATTAAAGTTTGCCTCCTAGAATAAATTGCATCTTTGCCTTTGCAAATGTATTTCTTCAAATATGCTTATAGAGAAATGATGACATTTATTCCTTCGTACTTGGAAGATTTGAATTCACTGCTGAATTTATGTAGGCCGAATTGTCTGTGTTCTTCAAAATTACAGAAAGTGCTATAATTTCTTTAATAGGTACAGATGTATTATCAGAATATTTTTCTGAGAACTTCCATAAATTTGTGTTTAAAGAATTGGTGTATACCATGTGTCATAGTTATGCTTCTCTGTTGCTGAGATAAATACCCAACACCCAAAATGAAGGAAGGAAAGGTTTATTTAGCTTGTAGTTACTGGAGGTTTCAGTCTGTGCTCAGCTGGCTCCAAGGCAGGGTGGTTCATGGCAGAGAAGTACCTTTCAAGGAGGATGCGAAGAACAAGAGCCAAAGGAGGAGAAGCTGCAGCTCAAGCAGCTAACTTCTCTTCCTTCCTTAAACTCAAATGCAAAATACCTGTGCCAGGGCAGGGGCAGCACCCACACCCACAATAATCAATCACAAACTATAGACTTAGGCCCATGACTACATGAGGCACTGGGGGACACCTATACACAGACCATAACACCATGCTGGAGCCAGGCAGTTGATATTATCTTTTTCTTATTCCTTCCATGCATAAGGATTCATAGTGATGGTATCACATCTAAGCTTTTCTTTTTTTGAGTTTAGTTGCATCCTAGTGATTTCTTGCTGGCTGAATCTGTGAATGTCTGTTTAGTGGGTGTTGCATTCTCCAAATGTAATACTGGGATCATCTCCTATTGTTTGCAATGAGCTCCATTGGGGCCATACTGTTTTCCAGAGAGTTTATGCACATTTAGGCCAGTCACACCACCCTTGAAAGTTGATTCTCCTTCACTAAAAAATGATCAGTTTTATCTCAGATCATTTTTATTACTTTGCCATTTCATGGGTCTGACTTTAGTTTTCTAGCAGTCGCTCTCATTACTCATTTTTGTGATGCCAGGAATAGAGCTCAGGGCCTTTACTTGCCAGGCAGCTGCTTATGCTGATGAGCCATACTCCTAGCATTCTCTTAATAGTGTTAGTATGGTGCATCATTCTCCATCTCCATATCTGACGTGTGTTCCTCCACATAACTTGTATTTTTTGTATGTAATCTATTCCAAACACCTTTGATTTTTTTTATTTTTATTTTATTTTTGTTTTAGAGCTTTTGTTTATTTTTTTCTTGTTTCAGAACCTTTATTTGTTGTTCTTTTTTTAGAATTTTTAAATTTTATTTATTTATTTTTTTTCTTGTTTCAGAACCTTTGTTTGTTTATTCACTCATTTTTATGGCCAGCTCAGCCCACCCCGAGGGCAGGGCTGGCGCAGCTTGGGGTGCCAGGGATCGAACCGCGATCCCTGAAGCCGCCCAAGCTTCCCCAAGCAGGCCCTTTGGACCACTGAGCCATCCCGCCGGGCCCCAGAACCTTTATTTGTTTATTCACTCATTTTTTATGGTTGGCTCAGCCCTCCCCGAGGGCAGGGCTGGCGCAGCATGAGGTGCTGGGGATGGAACCATGGCCCCTAAAACCGCCCAAGCTTCCCCAAGCAGGTGCTTTAGACCACTGAGCCATCCCACCGGGCCCTGTTTGTTTATTTTTATGGCCGGCTCAGCCTGCCCTCAGGGCAAGGCTAGCGCAGCATGTGGTTCCGAGGATCGAACCCCGGTCCCTGAAGCTGCCCAAGCTTTCCTAAGCAGGAGCTTTAGACCACGGAGCCATCCTGCCAGGCCCCCATCTTTGATTTTTAATGAGGGTATTGAAACTACTGACATGGAGGATTTATAGCTATACTTGGATAAATATTTACCATCTTAAATACTACTTCATATTCACTGATTTTTGCTGGGCTTTCCATTTCTGTGATTGTTCTCCTTTTTGGATTCTCTGCCTTAAAACAAAAATATCTTTCAATTTTTTATTTCTCAATTTAGAAGTTTTGGTTCTAACCGGGCGTGGTGGCGCACGCCTGTAATCCCAGCACTCGGGAGGCTGAGGCAGGAGGATCGGTGCGAGTTCGAGACCAGCCTGGGCTATGAAAGTGAGCTCAAGGCCAGCCTGAACTGCATAGCGAGACCCTGTCTCAAAAAGACAAAAAAAAAAAAAAAAAAGTTTTGGTTCTGTCAACTTTTTAGTACACTTAATGCTTGACTGACTTTTATGAATTTGAGTTCATAGAGCCATAGCAATCAATAGTATAAAACAGACTATGAATTGCTGACCCCTAGGTAACAAATAAACACACACACACACACACACACACACACACACACACACACATTTATGGATTTGATAATGATGACTAAAATATGAAGAAGCTACAAAATGGTTCCAACAGGAGATTTAAAGTAACTGTTGATTTTACATGCAAATATACAAAATCTTGAAGTATGACAACACTCTCACCCAGTAAAGAAGTGCCATTTTCCACAAGGTGCCCACTGTCCTTGAAACACTCAGCTGCATTTGAGCAGAACAGATCACCTCACAGATATAACAAAGCCACCCAAACTAGTCCTTTTTGTTACATGGTTGAGTGCAGGATGTAATGCATGCCTGGTTATGTATGACTGGTCATAGCTTATCAGCAGGGCTTTATACCAAGGAACCTCACCAGAAAGAAAGAAAGAAAGAAAGAAAGAAAGAAAGAAAGAAAGAAAGAAAGAAAGAAAAAAACTATCTTATTGCAGTGTATGTATCAAGAGTCTTGAAATGCAGGAGATCTCTTGGACCCTGCAGTTTCTCAGGAGCATTGATCTTCCTGCTCTTTGTGACATCAACACCGTCAGCAGGGTTATTCACTGCTGTCATTTCTGCATGTCTTGGTTGTCATGGTTCAGTCATGCAGCAGCCTTAGACTCCTTTTCCATCAGCTCTTTTTCAGCAAGCGCACTGTGCATTGCCTCCTGTGTTTTGCCCTCAGGCAGGCTGTTCCTGCACAGTGATTTTCTGCCTGTTGGAAGGCAGTGCCCCCTATTTTAAATCATCTATGTCAGAGGCACCCGAATCAAAAAGGAAAGAGGCCCCAACTGACTTCTTTTCTCCAACTCCATGTTTCTCCTCCAAAGAAGACCCACCTGGAAAATAATCAGGTTTGAAAACCAGAGATCAAAAGGGCTTGGGGCTGGGGAGATAGCTCCATGGCACAAGTGCCTGCCTGGCAAGTGCAAGATCACGAGTTTGAACGCCAGTCCCAGGGAAAAAAAAAAAAAAAAAACCCTGCCAGATGTAGACAGCCCGTTGTTGCCTTACCTGCCTTACAGAGGCAGAGCAAGCGAGTAGTGATGGTAGATAAGGCAAGGATAGGCTGGCAGAGGCTGGCAGCGTTGATCTCTAATTTTCCAGGCTGATTACCTCTGACTAGATTTACAGTGAGGTAAATGAGGTATTTAATTTATTTTTTATTTTATTTATTTATTATTATTTTTTTTTAGTAAGAGAAGTGTGGCCCAATTTATTTATTTATTTTTTTTTTTTTATTTTTTTTAATTTTTTTTTTATTTTTTATTTTATTTATTATTATTTTTTTCTTGTTTCAGAACCCTTGTTTGCTTATTCACTCATTTTCATGGCTGGCTCAGCCCGCCCCGAGGGCAGGGCTGGCGCAGCATGTGGTGCCGGGGATCGAACCGCGGTCCCTGAAGCCACCCAAGCTTCCCCAAGCAGGCGCTTTAGACCACTGAGCCATCCCGCCAGGCCCTCAATTTATTTTTTTAATTTAATATTTTTATTGTTTAAATTTAACAATGGTTATATTACATATTTTCATCATCAGATCAGTTTAGATTAATACATATAGGTATATAAGATTGACCGAACAATTAAACATTAACCTTTCTAAATCCACATTACTTTTTTTTTCTTTTTCTTTTCCCCTTTTTTCTTTTTAGAAAGTTGACATATTGCATATTGTCCTCACAATCGTTCTACAGAGTACAGTGTGTGGGCATGACCCACCTCCTTATTGATGTTGCTTAGAAAAAAAAAAAAAGAAAGAAAAGGAAAAGAAGAGAAAAAATAAAGTTTCAAAACAAGATAACAGGAGGGTAACAGTTGTTAACACATTTCATATTGTTATCCTTAAGTTAGTTTTCAGAGTACAAAATATCAGTGCTTCATGGTCCAAACAAGATTAGCACATTTTAGGGGCCTGAGGCTTAGCTCAGGTATTTAAGCGCCTGTCTGGGCAAATACAGTCAGGTGCAAGGGACCGGGATACAAGCTCCAAATCCACAGGCCTTACCTGATGAGCCCATAAGGCAGCCTTAGCCAGCCAGCTAGGAAAAAATAAAAGTATAAATAAATAAATAAATAAATAAATAAATAAATAAATATAATATGTGTTTAATTTCAATGAAGCAACAGAAATTAGTATAACTATTTTAAATAGCATATATAATATATTATATAATATGTATATTATATAATATATATTATATAATATGTATATTATATAACATATATATATATTCTATCCCACTTCCCAAAGGTCATGTTTAAGGTGGGAAGAATCTAAGAATTGCAAAGTCTCATGGAGACAGTAGTCACTCAGGCCTGTTCATGCGTAATGAGAAGTACGAGGCTGCGTCCGTAGGGTTACAAATTTTAAAAATGTACACTTTAAATGGTTTAAAATAGGAATATGACCCCTTAAAAAGATACTTTCGAACTACTGATTCAGAAATCATTTTCTCTCAGTTTATTCTAAATTATGTTTTTGGAGGGAATGCAATGCAGAATAGATCTTACAAGGAATATTTCAGTAACCATGCTTGATTAAAGATGCTTTGGAATACTACTGTTGCTATGGTGGACAGTAGCTGTGCCTCCAAGGCTGCCCACGACTAATCATAGCTCCTGTTGCATTACTGATGGGGTGATCAACCACAAAGAGGTGAAACTTCGCCTGGGATTATCGACAAAATAGCTTCTGCTCCAAGCTCTATGTGATTTGATACCCAGGTACCTCTCCATTCTTACCACCCATCTTCCTGTGGTCACTGCTGCTGTAGACACCCTGGGGTTATTGCTTTTGATGTGAGCATGACAAGTGTTGCTTCTGTCTGACATTTTCTTTCTTCCCAAAAAGCCACGCATAGTCTTCAGTCTTCATCTTATCAAACAGGCCCGTATCATTCCATCCCTATGTCTCTAGTGTTCCCCAGTGGAACATCATCTGCCTCTTAAGCAATGCTCCTAAAAATCAGAATGCTTAAATTCCACTGTCCTAGTCATCTTCTATCCACTGTAATAATACCAAATGCTTATTAGAGATAAAATGAAGTTTATGTCTAATTTACTTTGATAAATTCAGTGGATACTTCAGTCCCATCTTACCAGACCTATTGAAGACTCTATTCACTGGTTGCTTCAAGCATCTCTTAGAGTTCTCGATGCTTCTTTTATCTTTTCTCTTAGGCCACCGTGTTTACTGCCAATTCATCAAATATTTATGGCTTTTAAGATTGTCTCCAGGGCTGGCAAGATGGTTCAGCAGTCTAAAGCACCTGCTTAGGAAAGCTTAGGCAACTGCAGGAACCGCAGTTAGATCCTTGGCACCACATGCTGCACCAGTCCCACCCCCAAGGCAGGCTGAGCCGGCCATTTTAAAAATAAATAAATAAATAAAAGATCGTCTCCAGTCTTCTCACCGTGCACGTTGTTTTGTTGGACTATCTTATAAACTTTTAGCTTATAATACACCAAATGAGCATACTTTATTAGGCTTACATGTTAAATCTACACAGCTTTATTTTGATTCACAACACATAAAGTTCCACTGAGCCATTTGTTTGAGACAAAATCCTGACAAAAGATTTGAGAAGTCTAAAAAACGCTATTCAAAGGACGTTGTGACAGCTCTCCTTTGTGAATGGATTAGCAGTCTCCTCATAGCTGGGT
>PVJA010048504.1:0-14168 GCA_004027025.1 Myocastor coypus
TGAAGCTAAAAGAAGAAAGATGGCCTCTAGAGAGATGCTGCTCAGATCTCTCAAGAGCTGCGAATGGGGCCGCACCTCAGCCCCTGCTCCTTGTTCTTTATCTGTCCCTGAGTTGACACTGAAGCAACCCTTTCTATGTGCTGCCACCAGCTAGGGGCAACTCATGGCATTGGATTAGTGCCACATGAGAGATTTTTCTCTTGTCAGGAAGATATTTCTCTGATAAACTTTTGCTTTGAGATTCTTCATGAAGTGGCCAAGATTGACTTAAAAATTTGTCCCAATCTGTGTCGCTTTTTGCTAAATTGTTACTTTCCTTTATCTTTTTATAAAGGCAGAGCTGCCTTTTTATAAAGGTAGTCTGAAGTCTCCCTGGCCCCTCTTCTTTCTATTTCTTAAGTGGTTCTCCACTGAAACTACTTCATATCAAATCCATCTGAGCCTCTGTTTCTTAGAGAACTCAATGTGACACAGAGGTTCCCAACCCCCCCCCTTATTTGCTACTATCATTTATTCGAATATTATACCACTTACTAGAGTATATTAAACTGTATTTGTTCTTATGTCTGCTTCCCTAGCAAGTGAAGAAGCCTTACTCTGCCTAAAAAATTAAAATGAGCCTCACTAGTCAGATATCACTAGTTGAGTTTGCTGCAGAAAATTTTATGAAACATATGTGGTCTTAGTATGATATATCAAATATAGCATTATCATATTGCATAATAACTACTGGTGGAGTTTTTCTCTTTCGTATTTTTTTAAGGGAAGGGTCTACAGGATGTTCAAGGTCTCAGTACTAGATTGGACTCGTAGTGATTCACCTGTTTACAGCCTCCCAAGAGCTGGGATTACAGGCGGACACCACCACGCCTGGCTCTGGTCCTTTAATTCTTTTCAACAAATAATTGCTCTTAAAATCACAGTTAAAGACTGTATCTTATTGTACTTAACTTCTCATACTTCCTTTCAGATGATTTATGCACTGGAAAGCCATTATTCTACTAAAACTATTCTTTGAAAGATCACTTATAGTTGCCAGTAACATTCCCAAAGGGAATCAAAAATGTTGCACCGGGAGAATCTGTGTGCAAGTCAGTTTTCTGTCCCTGAGACAAAGTACCTGTTTTAGGGGTTTAAAACCAGGGTTGGGAGGCTGTACTGCTGTGGAGCTAGGGCGAAGCGAAACATCATGGCAGAAGGGTGAGGCAACGAAACTGCTTACTTATGACAGCAAGGGGCAGATAGAGGACAGAGATCTAAACAAAGTGTCTGAGGACCAGAAACAGTTCCCTCAGTCATGACCTGTGACCCACTCCCTATAAATAGGCCCTACTTCTTTTATCCCTTCATCTCCCCAAAATCTCATCAAACTATGATATCACCAATGGTTTCATTGACCGATAAATTTGTACCTTCATGATTCTGTCGCTTGCCAAGAGCCTTCAGTGATCAAGCCTGTAACAAGATGAGCCTTTTGGAAGATGCATCATAACCAGTCTAGAACCATCTGTGACAGAAGCTTGTCATCTGCAAAGTGTCAAAATGACGTAAACAAATCATTGAAGTTAAGGGAAGCCATAAATGACTAAATTAGAAAAAGATCACAAGAAAAGCAAGGATCAAACATCATTGTATTGAGGTTAATCCTATTCTCGTTAGCTGTCAGTTTAAATAATGAAGAAAAAGGGAGAACGTATTACAGAGCCGAATGTTATCGGGGACCCCAGCAGTGAGTCCCAGATTCCCTGTAAAGTGCATGAAAGAAGAGCAAGAGACAAATAGCCCTTCAGTGGGGATCTGCGAGGGTCAGGGGTCACTGGGAATGAGTGGCCATGAGGCAGCCAGAGCCTTGGCATTTAGTGCTTGCGTTCACAGTGAGGAAACTGCTGAGTGATTTATCAGATGATTCACAGTTTGGCGTGAGACAGACGGTCACAGTCTGCTGAGACAGTTTCACATTTCTGGGGATCACTTCAGATGACTCACAGGGTGGTGGTGTGTGACCTTCAATTAATGACGCTCTTCTGTTAATGAGGATGGTGGGGGAGAGAGATGGCAGGTTAACAAGAAGCTTGTCCTTTACCTTAGGTAAAACCATTATTATGATTATGATTATTATTTATTAATTTATTTATTTTTGGTGGGACTGGGGTTCGAACTCATGACTTTACACTTGCCAGGCAGGCACTTGTGCCATGGAGCTATCTCTTCAGCCCCATTTACTATTATTATTATTATTATTATTATTATTATTATTATTATTATCATTACTCAGGTGTCAAGGAAACAAGATGTCTCCAACTGATATAATCATGCCCTGAGGTATCACACTGCAGGTCCTTTGTAACTTTAACTATGAGCAGAGTTGCATGGAGTTATGTTTCTGCTTACTATGACCGGCTTGCATAGCATGATTATAGGCAGCCAACAAGCCCTGATCATAATTTAATTATGAAATGACTTCTCCAAAAGTTATATGGAATGACCCTTAACAGGGTATGTTTAGTAATAAAATATAGAAATAGTGGAAACATCAGAATCTACCCGGCTACTACTACTTCTTTTTTTTTTTTTTTTTTTTTTTTGTGAGACCGGGGTTCAAACTCACAACCTTGAACTTGCAAAGCTGGCAGTTGTGCCACGGAGCTATCTCCCCAGCCCCTACTTCTATGTGACTTTAGATTGAGAAATTTCTGGCTCTCCCTCTCTTATCTTCACCCCAGCTTAAAATTTACACCTCCTCTTTGTTAGACATAATTCATTATCTTCCTAACCAGCCTCTATTTCCTGGCTTTTTTTTTTTTTTTTTTTCTCATCTAAAATGTTTGCAATAATTTCATACAAGCTGATTTTCTAAATCTGATTATGTCACCGTTTCTTTCAAAACATATCGTGTCACCTCTCCTTAGGAGGAAAAAATCCAATTCCCTGAATATGACATCCAAAAATTTATAATTCGTTTTAAAATTGAGTTTCGGTCTTGATCTGAGGACACATCCTTCATTATCTTCACACGCTGGGCCTGCTGGTTCTCTCCACATTCTCACGTATTCCTTCTCGTCTTTTCTTAGTCTTTTCCATCGATCTGAATTGCCCTTCGGTTTCTCTGATGGATGAGGTAAATGTCACCTATCCCTTACTAACTGTTATTGTGTGGCTCTCAGGAAAAACTTTCTAGAAGAAACGCCATGGAATACACATAACTAAGTTCACTTATACAGTAATACAGTTCTGGTGAATATTTTAAGTGATTTATTGGAATCCTTTTGTCTAGTTATGTGCCTCACAATTCAACAAATATATGTAAGGTAGGTTTGAATTAGATCTTTGTCTCATGTGCAAGACCATTAGCATTTGAGCATAGTCAATAGGCAACCATGGTGGTGGGAAACTCCAGATGCAGATGAGATTAGACCTATTTAGAGAATCCACATGTTTCGAGAGGCAGGCTAAATATGAATGGGGTCTCTTGGACTGGATGTATAGAGGATCTGTCAGGAAGAAGTCAAGCTACATTCTGGAGGGTTTCTGAAGAATTTTGTTTCTCTAATTGTACAAACGTGCCACAAGGTAACCACAGATATAGAAAGATCGGGCATTGTGAGGAGACAGCTATACCACAGTAACATAGTGATTTCGTAAACTCTCCAGAAGCGCTCATCATTGGGAATATCAAAATGAGTCACTCAGGAAATAGAACCTAAACTTGAGAATTTTGGCCAAGAGTGATTGAAAGTCGGTGCATACGAAAACAAGTGTTCTTTTCAGCAAATCAGACAGATTCCAGTCATAGAAAGAAGGGAGCTTTAACTCCAGCTGTCCTGTGTGCCCCCAGGCTTTCTCTGCCTTGGTGTGTGTTGGAATTTCTTCAAGGAGTCACGAGGAATTTTAATGATTAATATAAAATAAAATGAAAGAAACTCATTGTGCTGGCACAGAACCATAATCCAAGCACTCTGGGAGTCTGAGGCAATAGGAAATCAAGTCCCAGCCCAGCTTGGGCAAGTTAATAATCCTTGTAAGAGGCTATTTAAAAAAAAATAATAAAAGATCTGGAGATGTAGCTGTGCACTGAAGAAAAAAATATACCTCTGTGAAGTACAAGCTTCTTTCATTTCTCTCTAGCAGAGAGACTTTAAGAGGACTAAAATAAAATATTTTATCAAGAATTTTTATTTTCTTCAAAACATAACAATATTTTATATTCAAAAAGAAAACATCAATGAACAGATTAAGCTCAGATTTTGGAACAGAGAGTAAATATTGAAAATTAATTTAAATCTCTAATTTAAGTTTTGCTAGATAGGAAAAGTGAGCTCAAGGCCAGCCTGAACTGCACATCGAGACCCTGTCTCAAAAAGACAAAAAAAAAAAAAAAAAGATTTTCCCTAGAGAGCTACAGATATCAGAGGGGGATCTGGAGCCTGTTACTCTTGTCCTATAACATAACAATTTCATCCAACATTACATTTAATCTATTGTAGGGTATTACCAATGATGGTCCATCAGTCAAATGAAGCTTACTATCTGTTTTGATGATATTAGTTGAAACAGAGCTTTGCTCATTTATTTACAATTTTTCCACGGGTGCTTTCATGTGACCATGACTGAGAGGAGTACTATAGCAGAGACAATATAGCCCTGTGAACCAAAAGTATTTCCTATCTGAATTTTTACAAAAATGTTTGCCATATTTCTACCTGAACTTAGGTGTACACTTGTAATAAATAATCCATCTTATGTTCCTTGTAACTACTGCTCTTGTGCACCACCCAATGTTTAGATAGAATGTGCACCATCAGAAAGAGATCAAGTCCTTACATTGTACTAGATAGCTCCCTGTTATCTGCTATCATTCATTTTTAATTTAAAAAATAATGTTTCTAAAAGAAACAACATTATGCAAGAAAAATGCCATAGGAGTGCACGATACAATTTTGCAAATTATTAAATTCCATAATTCCTGTGTAAAGATGTGTGATTATCTTTTCTTACATTCTATATGCATTTAAAGGTTAGAGTATCAATGACTGATGGAAAATGTTTCATTTATGTTATGTTTAAGGCATTTGATTTTCAGAAAGAAAGTGATGTTAAGCTCAAGTGCCTATGTTATAGAGTAATAGTACCACCAAGCTTTTCTTCTGGAGGGCTGACAACTTAAGTTTGTAGACCAAAGTATTAGAGAAAAAGAAGGGCTACAAAGATAGCCAATATTTTGGCTCTAGCCCTTCAAGATTAGTGAGGACTCAGAATACAAGAAAACCTGTGTTGTTACAGCCTATAACTCAGTGGTGTCCCAAGTTTCTTGTTTAAGGAGATTATGGGTTCACAGAGGAAAGGGACTGACGATGTATAGTGTACCTAAGGAGAGTCACCTAGAGATAAAACATTCTCTCAGGCTTTCACAGAGAAGAAATCGGTCAAACAATGACCGTGACTCACCCAGATGGCGGACATGACACCAGATTCAATCCCCAGTGTGTTGTACCAGCCCTGCTCCCAAGCGTGCTGAGACAGTGATTGAAACTGGGCGTGGTGGTGTGCACCTGTAATCCCAGTGCTTGAGAGGCTGAAAACAGGATGATCTCTATGAGTTCATTCTGTGTAGTGAGAACCTATAGACCCTATACCAAATACATTTAAAAACAAAAGAAAAAAGAAGAAAAAGTATATGAAATACTGAAGATGTTTACCTTTCTTTGCAGAATCTTTACACACTTTCAATGTTAGCTTGTGCAATACACCCTGAATTATTAAATTTTCTTGGAGTCATTGTGTAAACAAGTCTCAATAGAAATAAAGCCACAACGTTCAATTTGTTTCCAACTTACAATATATGTTGTGGCCACTCTTAAAGGCATTAAAGTTGTTTCTTTTATTTTTAAATTGAATTGATGTTTATATTTTATTTATTTTATTAATATTAATGAGAAAGAAATAGCAATGAGACAACTTCAAAATAGGTTAGTAGGACAGATACAGTAATTAATGTGTTGCATATTGTTGTCTTCATAGTAGTTGTTCAGAGTACAAGATGTAGACATGATATCTTGTCTAAATGCTATTAGTACAAATCTTTCTTCTCACTGAACAAAAAGAAGCTGTATATATAGTACAATAGTCCATAATAATAATGAATTATCATCAGCAGAACTGGCAATGTTGGAAGCTGTTGACTTGAGCATTTTACAACTCAGCAAATTAATATGGCTTTCCTTTTTATATCTCTTGGTTGTACTTTTCTGCTGGATGTTAAGACCAAGTTTAAGAAAGACCTATATAACAAAAATGTAACTTTTGTATCTGACAAAGTCAGTAAATTCTCCTTGGGATTTACCCTGAAACCATGTACAGTGTTTTGTAGAACTTTTAATCTCCTTGAACAGAAAATTTGGGACACCACTGAGTTACAGCACAGGTTCTTATGTCCTGAGTCCTCACTGACTTTGAAGGGGTAAGGCCAAAATATTGGCGATCCTTGTAGCCCTTCTTTTCCTTTAATTTTGTCTGTAAACTTACATTCTTAACCCTCCAGAAGAGAAGCTTAGTGATATTACTCTATAACATAGGTACTTGAGCTTAACATCACTTTCTTTCTGAATATCAAACGTCTTAGACTTAGCTTAGAGTCGGTATTTTCCATCAATCATTGATATTCTAATAAATTCCTATAGAATGTGATATAAGCAATTACACATTTTTACACAGAAATTTATTTTTTTATTTAATTTTAATAAGAAATTACAGTGTGACAGTTTCAAAACATTAGTAATACATTCCCAATAATTGATACAATACATATGGTTGTCCTCATTATAGTTATACAGAGCACAGGGTGTAGACATGATAAATTTTCTAATAATTATTAGTACAATAGATTTCTTCTCTTCGATCTAAGAGAAGGTAGTTGTATACATAGTCAAATGTTCCGTAATTGCAGTGGGTTACTAGCAAAACTGGCAAAGTTGGAAGCTGTTAATCTGAGCCTTTTACAGCTCAGCATACTAAACTACCTTTATGTTTTATGCATCATGTTTAAATTTTTGTGTAGGGTGGTCTAGGGCAAGTTAAAGCAAGACCTGTCTAACAAAACATGTACTTTTTGTATCTCCCAAGGTCAGTCAAATCCCCTCAGGATTTACTTTGGAACCATGTGCAGTGGTTTGTAGAACTGTTGTCAGTGTCAGCTGTCTGGATGAATCACGGCCATTGCTTGACCAGTTTGATCTCTGTGAAAGCCTGAGGTAATGTTTTCTTTCTAGGTGACTCTCCTTAGGCACACTATATATCTTCAATTCACTTCCTCTGTGGTACGTAATCTCCTTGAACAGAAAATTTGGGAAGCCACTGAGTTATAGGATGCTACAGCACAGGTTCTGTTCTGCCCTGAGTCCTCACTGACCTTGAAGGGCTGGGGCCAAAACATTGGTTATCCTTGTAGTCCTTCTTTTCTTTAATTTTTGGTCTGTAAACTTATATTCTTAGCCCTCCAGTAGAAAGGCTTAGTGATACTATTACTCTAAAACATAGGTGATTGAGCTTAATATTATTGTCTTTCTGAATATCGAACATCTTAGACTTAACTTGGAATTGGTATTTTCCATCAATCATTGATATTCTAATAAATCCCGATACAATGTGATAAAAGCAGTTTCACATTTTTACACAGATATTTAGAAATATAAGCACGTACCAAATTTTATCCTGTCCGTCCTTTGGCATTTTTCCTAGTCTCTTACTCTCACTTAATACCCCTTTTTTTTTTTTTTTTTTTTCTTGTAAACCAACAATTTATTTGAGAGAGAGTATAACAGTAACTGAAATTACACTGGGAGCAGCACATATCTAAAAGGCCAGAATGACAGGCATTCCAAGCATAGTTTTAGTGTTACATATTGTTATCATTAATGCCAAAACCCTTTTGAGGTTTCTGAGGACCATTACCTAATTCATCCTGTGCCTGTAAGTGCGTCGTTTTGCTCCTGCTATGTTTCCTCTCTTTTCTGCTTCCAGTCACTTTGCTGTTTAACCTTTAAGTCTTTGATTCCTATTCAGCTGTGTTATCTCTCTCCATTTTTATTTCTTCTTTTGAGTTCTTACACTAGGGAGACTACACGATGTTTACACATATACGTCTGGTTTATTTCACTTATGAGTATATGTTCAAGGTACATCCATTTGTATATGAAGTCTTCTAGTTTGTCATTCTTTATACCTGAGTAATATTCCACTGTATAAAAATACCACATCTTTTTCAACCATTTTACATATGATGGGCATTTTGGTTGTTTCCAAGATTTAGCTATTACAAATTGGGCTGCTATAAGCATGGGTGCACAGATATCACTATGATATGGTGTTTTCAGTTCTTCTGGGAAAGTTCCCAGTAGAGGGATAGCTGGATTGAATGGAATTTCCAGCTCTAGTTTTTAAAGGAGTCTCCACACTGCTTTCCATAATGGTTGCATCAGTCTGCATTCCCACCAGCAGTGGAGAAGTGTTCCTTTTTCCCCACAGCCTCTCCAGCATTTGTTGTTGGCTGATTTCTTTATGATAGCCATTCTTTCTGGAGTGAGATAGTCTCTAAGTGTTGTTTTAACTTTCATTTCACGAATGGCTACTGATATGGAGAATTTCTTCATGTATTTGTAGGCTTGTTGAATTTCTTTCTCTGAGAAGTGTGTGTCCATCTCAGATGCCCATTTCTGGAGTGGGTCCTTGAATTTTGGGGTCCTAATGGTTTTTAGTTCTTTAAAGATTTAAGATAGAAGACCTTTGTCCTAATACTTATTAGTTAAAATCTTTTCAAAGTTCCAAGTTTGTGGGTTGTCTTTTCACCCTTTCAGTAATTATTTTTGAGGTGAAAATACTTCTTAGCCATAAGAGGTCCCAGTTGCTGATTCTTTCAAGTGTCAGATGTGCATTTTGATTTTTGCCCATGAACTCTTTGCCTACCCCGATGTCTTCAAGATTTCCTCCAACTAGCTCCTCTAGGAGATTTAGGGCTTCTCTTTTAATTTTTAGATCTTTAATCCATTTTGATTGTAGTTTAGTGCATGGTGACAGAGAATAGGGGACCAGTGTGAGAGAAGAAGCATGAACTAGCAGTAGACTCTTAGGCTACTCCTTTGAAAGTTTAGTAAGGACACTCAGAAGTGTGGATTTCTAGCTCCCCAGGTGGATGCCAAGGCTAATAACATTGGTACATTAGCCTCATTGGGACACTCCTTAATATGATTGACAGGAGTCTCCAACCATCAAACTTACATTCCTCAAAGATACCTCTCATGAATAGTTATGCCTTCCCTGAGTCTTTCTGTTTAATCTTTGTATTAGATCAAGTACTACAATTTAATTTCATTTTATTTTGTATAGAACATTTCTATTCATTTAAGAATGCATTTAAAAATGGCT
This sequence comes from Myocastor coypus, assembly GCA_004027025.1. Taxonomy (NCBI): domain Eukaryota; kingdom Metazoa; phylum Chordata; class Mammalia; order Rodentia; family Myocastoridae; genus Myocastor; species Myocastor coypus. The sequence goes on from PVJA010048504.1 coordinate 9,418, forward strand.
TATTCAATCTATATCTAAAAATTTGATTTCATTTTAACTCTAGACAAACTATAGATAAAAAATATGAAACAGCATTAGTCAGCTCAAGTGGTAACTTCTATTCCCTAAAATGATTCTGCGAACTTTCATTTTAAACCACAACAGTAGCCAAATGTGGTGGCACATATCTGTAATCCCAGCATTTGGGAAGCTGAAGCAGGAGAACCACCATAAGTCAGAGGCCGGCCTGGGCTACATGGTCAGTCCAAGGCCATCCTAGTGAGATCCTGTCTGAAAACCAAACCAAACCAACCAACCGAACAAACACACCTATGAAGCTGCAGAAGTTTGGTTTGTTAACTTCAGAATAGTGGTGGCTTTTTACTTAGCAGCGTTTGCTTTACCCCAGCGCTTCTGTATCAAAGCTTTGTTAAAACAGTTAGAACTCTTCCAAAAGACCTTTTTACTATGATAAAGCCAAATTTTACGACATAATATTTAAAATATTTACACTTGCTTTCTTAAAATAAAGTGGAACAAAAAAGTAAAGATTGTAGTGTGTGAGTTTGTTTCTTTAACTGGTTTGATTCTGTATCTAGAAGCTAGGTATACCCATGGCCAAGTTAGTAGTGTTGTAAGAAGATATCTGTATATCTATATATCTTATGCAATCTCTATACAGATGTTCCCTTGATGTTCTCTCTCTCTAGGAGAGTAGGTAGGTGAAACTTTAGGATTGCATACCATGGAAAAAGTCAAAATTCAGAAGCAGCTAAGTAGATTTACATGTTTACTACTAATGACATTTGAAAACTTTATTAGCTTACATATAATTTAGAATTAAAAAGTCCAACACAGACTAAAATGTTAAAACAGAAACAGTAAAGAAGAGTAATATAGGAAGAGATGTTTGAAATATCCTTGCAGTTTGCTAAAAACAAAAATGAAAAACCTGTTAATACTGCCAAAGGGTTCTGCGGTTACCCACTACTATTGTGGACTATTGGAGTATACATACAGCTGCTTTCTCTTCATTCAATGAGAAGAAAGATTTGTACTAATAGTGTTCAGACAAGATATCATGTCTGCATCTTGTATTCTCAACAACTACTATGAAGATAATAATATATAATGTATTGATTATTATAACTGTCCTACTAACCTGTTGTGAAACTGTTTTATTGCTATTTCTTATTAAAATTTATTTTATTTTTTTAAAGAATTTTTAAATTTTATTTATTTATTTTTTTCTTGTTTCAGAACCTTTGTTTGTTTATTCACTCTTTTTTTTTATGGCCGGCTCAGCCTGCCCCGAGGGCAGGGCTGGCGCAGCATGTGGTGCTGGGGATTGAACTGCAGTCCCTGAAGTCACCCAAGCTTTCCCAAGCAGGCGCTTTAGGCCACTGAGCCATCCTGCTGGGCCCCGATCTTATTAAAATTTAAATAAATAAATAAAAAATACGCCAAAGGGGGAAAAATCTTGCATTTTCAATAACATGTCAGATGAAAAATCATAGCTTAACAGAATTTCACATTTAATCTCAAAAGTTTTATTTATACAATGAAATGCTTTTTTTGTTAATTAAATTTAGGTTCTACTTCTTCTTCCTGTGTTGTAGGCCTCGGTGGCAGTTGCAGCATGCGATGCAGTGAGCTTTGAGTTCCATAAGGTGGCATCAATCTACCAGAATGAGCAGGACACTGCGAAGATTTGCAGTGACCCTGGGGCCTTGATAGTTCCCTTATTCCTTCAGTTGTTTTATACAAAGGAGGAGTTCAAAGACACTTTTAAAAGTTTCTTCAGATCTAATAGCTACTGACTTAGGAAAAGAAAATGTCAAATCAAGTCAAATTTGTGTTCGTCTGAAGATGCTCAAGTCCAATAGATAAGAGAAGTCCATCTGAACTTCTAGTCTCCTCCTATGTGCACATTTGAGCTTGAGGTCCTGCAGAAAACTCCATGTTTCCGGTATTTTTTAAACTTACATTTTCCAGTCGTGGTCAGTCGTATCGGGGAGATAGTCCTTTTCTTACTTTTTTTCTTTGGCCAGTGAGGAAACGGGATGGAAAAGCCCATGAAATAGTAAATTTTTGAATTTTTTTCTGTTTAGATGTTAAATTTTATTTAAAACAAATATAATCAACACAAAGCAATGCTCTTTAAACTGCTTCTGCCTGAATATCAAAATATCTTTTAGAATGCATACTTAAAAAGGGAAATATTCAGCTTAATATATAGCTTTTGCATGAGAAACCCAGTGTAAAGAACAAAATAAAAGATATATAACAAGAAATAAGGAAATAAGTGTTTTTCAAATGGGGAAGGGGAGTAATGAAAAACAAATTTAAGATGTGTTATGGACATGTACCAAAGCCAAGCAAAGGAAAGAAATGGTGTGTACTGAGTAGGACATACAAAATTTATTGTTTCTGAGACAGTATGTCATCATGCAGTTCAGGGTGACCATGGACTCCCTTTGTGGCCCAGGCTGGCTTCAAACCCACAGCAATCATTCCTGCCTCCACCATGAGTGCTGGGATTACAGGCATGTGTCAGCACACCTGGTGCAAACATGATCAAATACAGAAAAGCATTGGAAGAAAATGAAATAGTGGAATAACATATTGAACTGCTTAATTCTCATAGGACGAAGAGGGGAGTTAAACTAATTTCTTAATACTAAATAAAGGACTAATGAAAAAATAAATTTAACTCAACACCTACTTATTAATGATTTTTAAAGTTACCCACGTGTTAACAAATACCATCTAGGGTATATCATTAGGCAAACAGAAGCGATTTTATTCCTCATAACGTTAGAGCAATGTGCACTAAGTACTGTCAACATAAATGCTTGTATATTCCCAACTTTTATTTCAAAGGCCATTTTATGGAACACTGCTGCAATTAAATATGGAGAAACTTGCTCAGTTTTTAGCCTCTAGTACTAGTGATCTCTGAAGAGGTTCTTATAAGGTGAGAAATAATGACTCAATATTCTAATAAAGGCGGGCTGTAAGCAATTTGCTTAACTCCACTTTTCTCTGGCTTGTGAGAGAGTTAAGTCATTTAATATCCCTACATGGAGAATGGAAACTCACCCTCTGTTCTTACTTTAGAGCAGTGTTATGAGGATTAATTGGATAATGAATCTCAGTGCTCCCAGGCTCAGTAAAGAAAGACACAAATACAATGCATCGCTTGCCAGTGAAAGAAGACAATAAGAAAGCCCTCTCTCTACTAATCAAAATTGTTCCTACCAAGAAAGTGAGTGCTAGCAAGTAAATTAAGATTGTTTTGATAGAGTGTCTAGTCTCATATATCCTAGGGCAGCAAACAAACAAAGAAAAAAAATAGACGCGGTACTGAGACAATTTAAATGTATTTCTCCCATTAAGAAAATGGGACCACCTCAAAGCTGTAATGGAAACAATTTCATAAAGCCATTGAAACGAAAACCTTGTGATAGTTTTCAACGCAAATGAAAGACACACGTTCAATGAAAAAAATAGTAGTAATTCACATGAGGTTTCTTTCTTGTGTTATGTTTCCTCTATTGTTCAGGGAAAAAATAATGTCACAAAAGATTGTAAAAGAATGTCATGAAAGACTATCCCATGTGGTGGTAGGTATAAAATATACTTCTCAAAATACATGAAATATGCAAGACCAATGAAGGTCTGTAACGATGATGGGAACACGGGATTGCTGAAGTAGAACTGGGCCGAGAGTACGATTCCCTGAGGTTGCCCTGACTGCCTCAGTTCTATCTCTTTAGGATTTTTTTTTTTTTTTTTTTTTTTTTTTTGTGGGACGGGGGTTCAAACTCACAACCACGGAGCTATCTCCCCAGCCCAAGGATCTTTTTTTGTTTTTAACCACTAATAATAATGGTAACAGGAAGGATGATGATGATGATGATGATGATGATGATGATGATGATGATGATTATTATTTGCAGAAAGAGGATTAGATTATAACTAAGCATTTTTAAGCTAAATTTTCATATGCTTTTGATTTGCATCTGAAATTTGGAATTTCTTTTTTTTTTTTTTTAACATTTATTTATTTGGTACAGGGTCTCCCTAAGCAGCTCAGACTTGTAGTGATCCACCTGTTTTCAGCTCCCCCAGCCTTGCGATTACAGGGATGAACCACCATGCCTGGTTTTGTTAGGAGTGATATATATATATATATATATATATCCGTAACTATGCATATATATATATATATATATATATATATATATATATATATGCATAGTTACGGATGACTAGTGCTTATCTGCTTAGTTCCTGATAAGACCCAAGTGAGTTCCTGTTTCCTTAAGTTTTCTATTTTGTGAGACCTTTAGGTTCCAATTTCCCCTTTGGTTTCCTGATCAAGAATAAAGTCACCGCATTCCCATTAGCTGCCCGCGGGCTCACTTTCCCATTAGCTGCCCGAGGGCTCACTTTCCCGTTAGCTGTCCGAGGGCTCACTTTCCCATTAGCTGCCCGAGGGCTCACTTTCCCGTTAGCTGCCCGCAGGACTCGCATCACCCCAATCACCTTCCCCAATCCCCCGAATAATGTACGCTATTGGCTTCTGTGAAACCTGCTTGCTGAATCCCTCATTAGCATAGACACCCTATAAAAACCCGCTCACACAGCCGCTCGGGGTCACTCTTCCGAGGGGTGGCCCTGTGCCGGCACAGCTTATTTAATAAAAGAGCTCTATAACACTTTGAGGCACCGACTCTTGGCTCATCCTTCTCCCGACGTCTCCCGGA
>PVJA010048505.1:0-15122 GCA_004027025.1 Myocastor coypus
CTGGTCTCAAACTCACACTGATCCTCCTGCCTCAGCCTCCCGAGTGCTGGGATTACAGGCATGCGCCACCACGTTAAGAAGGTTTTGTTAAAAAAATTTTTAAAAAGGTTTTGTTGTTGTGTTGTAGGTTTGGCTTGGTTCAGTTGAGTTCTGTTTGATTTGGTTTTTGAGTCAAGATCTCACTATGTAGTCCAGGTTGGTCTGCAATGCAGCAGTCTATCTTCCTCAGCCTTCCAAATGCTGGGATTATGTGCACAAGCCACCATGCCTAGCTGGTTTTATTGTTCACAAAACTGCAGGCCCTTCCATAAGACATTTTATACATTAGGTAAAAAGATTTTTAGTAAGTGTTTTTATAGAAAACAAAAGCTGAATCACTCTTCCTTTGCAGGCTTTATGCTTGGCTGGTTGGGCTGCAGGAGATGCACACCTAGAGGCTCAATTCAGCTGGAGTGTGTCCAGGGATTCCCAGTTGCCCATGCTTGGACCTGAGCAGGCAGCTGTGGCCAGGAAAGCTCCCGACCCCAGCCTCCCAGCCTCCGCCAGTTCCTCCAAGGCCTCCATGGCCTCTGTAAAGCTTAATATTTTTGCTTCCAATTCTGATCTTTGCTTCTCTGTGTCTACTTTTCTTTGGCCACCTGGGACCCAGGATACAGCAACAGAGAGGGAAAGCCTGACTGGGAAAGGCACTCAGCTGGTCTGCTGTACCCCGAGGAAGTTGCACCTTTACAGCAAATGCATTGGAGAGGAACATAGACTAGCTCCAAACTATGTTACCTAAGATGTACACCTCTCCTTTTGAATCAGAATCACTAGTTGCTTTTTTGTTTTGTTTTAGGTCTTTTAGTTTGTTTTACCTTTTTTATTTTTATTTTTATTTTTTTATTTTTTTATTTTTTTTATTTTTATTTTTATTTTTTTTTTACCTTTTTTAGAACAGGCTCTTATAGTTGAACTCACTAGGTAGCCCAGGTTAGCCTGGAACTCAAAGCAGTCCTTGTACCTCAGCTTCCCAAATGCTGAGATTACAGATATGGGCCACTATAGCTGCTCAAAATCACTATTTCTAAAAATAATTTGCAGCTTTAAAAAAGAAGAAAGGGGGCCAGGGAGTTAGCTCAGGATGGTAGTAGAATGGTCTTGAGTTCAGTCACTGGTACTGCAAAAAAAAAAAAAAGAAGAAGAGTAGGCAGAATGATTTGGGCAGTCGGGATGGTGGTCACCTGTAATCCCAGCATGTAGGAGGCTGAGGCAGGAGGATCATTGCAAGTTCGAGACCAGTCTGGGCTAAAAAGTGAGTTTAAAGCCAGCCTGAACCACCTAGTGAGACCCTGTCTCAAAAAGATTTTTAAAAAGGGGGGGGGTTGTTTTGTTTTAAAATTTTAGGGAAGGGTTTATAGGGTGTTTATGGTCTGCCTGCCTAGAGCTGGAGTTACAGGCTTGCACCACCTTGGTGTCTCAGTGTGCCCCAGGGGCGGGGGCGGCACATCAGGACTGGGGATTGAACACCCACCCACCCCCACTCCTGGCCTTTAATCTGCTGTGCTGTTTGGTGGGCCCTGATTTATAAATTCTTGACTTCAATAGTCATTTGTATATCAAGTATCAACCACACTACCAGTATCTTTCACAGTTAAGAGGGAATATGTCGCCTCGAATATGTGCCGTAGAAAGTGGTGTGTGACTGAGGCAGTTTACTTATGTGCTTTGGTGCAGCTAGGTAGCATCCACAACAAGGATTCTGGGCTTACCCGAGGCATGCAGGGGTGAAGATGGACAAGGCCCTCACCACCCCCTCCAAGGCTAGGCCACGGGCCCAGAGGGCCAGGATGACCTTGCAGGACAGCAGAACTTCTGGCTGATAACCCACAACCAAAGTGAGGATTCCCAAAATATTTTCTGGGAAATAGGTTCTGAGTTTACTACAGAGAAGGAGGAAAGCCTGCTCACACCTGGGGGCCTAGGGCTCCAACCATGTAAGCAGTTAGTTCTCAGCCAACCTGGTTCCTGGGTGATGAGTGTGTTCCCAGTCATTGGAAACAAGGTGCTCCCACACACATTAGGTACCCTGTTATATGTCGGGGGTCCTATTCTGAAAACTACATACCTTTAAAAAAAAAAAAAACTCAGTTGACAATGAAGACAAATATACCAAAGCCACACAGAAGCCTGGGGGCAGGGGTCCGCTGAGCATGAGCAGGATAAGCTGCAGCAATGTTAAAAAGTGGGGACACACGGAAGTGTGGCATGTGGCGTGGAGCCTGTGCCCTCCCTCAGCCCTGAGGGCTCAGGCAGCCTTATGAGTACCTGTTCAGGCTCCTGGCTCTGTTCCCAGTGGATCCTGGGGCAGGGCAGCTCAATTATGAGCCTCCAAATGTAATTTGTGGTTGATTTCACTGATTTTAAATATCTTTGAGGACCAGGGAGACAGCTCAGTAGAGTAAGCACTTGGCTGGCAAGTGTGGAAGGTCCTGAGTTCAATAGGACGCTCTCTCTCTCTCTCTCTCTCTCTCTCTCTCTCTCTCCCCACCCCCCTCTACTGGGGCTTGAAGCTAGGGCCTTTGCACCATGCTGGGTTCACACTTAAGATCCTCCGACCTTCCTTAGCCTCCCAGGGTGCTGTGATTACAGCTGTACATCCCCGAGGCTGGTGTGGAAGCCTTTTCCTTTGGGACCTTAGCCCCCTTTCAGCTTCTCTAGTGCTGCTGTCATGCACGGCAGTTCTCTCTATGAAGCAAACATACAGTGTTCTGGGAGGTCCTTCTGTGCTTCAGTGTGTGACAGGAGAGTGGTGGCTTTGCCAGACTTGCCCCTGCCAGAAGTGGCATCTTTGCAAGTACGTCTTCTAGCATGGGAATTAGTGGGATTTTCTTAGCTCCTCTTTCTGAACGAGCCTAGCCTAGCCATACAAGCAGCATACATTTTGATACTTGACAGAGGCCTTTTCCCTGTGCCAGTAAGCGTGTAGGCACGTGCTCTACCTTAGTGACTTATATAGTACAGAAAATCATGTTCCTGCCATGCATAAAATCCACATAATGTATGACTTCCCTTGCCTACTGAGTCCACAATATATGAATTTCTAAAACCAGGGCAGTCCCCTTTTAATTTTTACCCTTCCCCCCTGCAGTCCTCTTTTAAAATTCTTAAGCAATTGATGCTTGAACATTCACAAAAGCTGACCTAGCAAGTAGACTGTGACCAATACCTTTGGCTTCTCAGTGCGCATTTGATTTTGGCCAAGTAGCTTAATTCATTTTACATATCTACATATACTTTACATATATATACACATGTATTGATATATGTGTGTGTGTGTGTGTATATATATATATATATATATATATATATATATATATTCTGATGCAGTCTTAGAGCCTTTGTAAATCTGCGGGCATGAGGAAGCCTGGGGCATGGGGATCGGATTAAAATAAAGTGAGTGCGCCTGGCTCCCGGGCAGGGCTGTGTTGTGCTTGGCCCAGCTGGTGTCTGGGAGTCGAGCTGGAGAGGCTTGGATCCCTCTAATCCCCCTCGAGGTCTGGTAAAGTGGGAAGTGGACAGCAGGCCTGGGAGGCCGAGAGGAAGCTTGTCTGGTGTTTAGCATAATGGAGAGAGAAAGGAGTCCTGTGATCAGATACAGGCTGGGGAGAATTTATGGGGATTTACAGTTCCTCTCTCCCCCTGACAAAGCCCAGAGAGGAGGGGCAGGAGCCAGAGGGCCAGGGGAGAGCAGGCAGGATTCCTCTTCTCTGCAGGTGTGCCTGCCTGCCCCCTCAGGCCTGTCCTTCAGGAGAGTGACCTCTACCTAGTAGCCCTGGGGGTCAGTTGCAGAGGTTCTGCTGGACCGCAGCCCTTCCCTCCCTGGAGGCCCTCCATCATCAGGCAGTCTCTAAACAAGCTCCTCAGTGGCCCAGGTTATGGGGTTTCCAGGTCCATTTCTGCTGTCAAAGCCAGCCTTTCCACAGAAATAACAAGGGCTGGAGGCAGGGGAGGTAGCTGAGCACCATAAGTCCCTGCCTGGCAAGCGCAGGGTCCTGAATTCGATTTCTGGCACTAAAAAATAGCAAGGGCTCCCACTTACCAAGTTTCTTTGGTTCTGCCCTTTGACCTTCATTGTTACTTTTAACCAGCAAGGTAGATCGTGTCTTCATTTTGCAGAGGAAGAAACTGAAATGCAAATAGGCAAAATTTTCTGCTGCTAACGCACTGTCCTTCCCCACCACCACCATGCAGGATGTGTTCATCACAGGACAGTGCTACCTTGTCACCCGCACCCACCCGGCAGTGCCTTTTTTTTTACTGAAATGACCTGCTTTGAATCTGGAGGAAACAGAACATAAGACTGAGATCTGAACCTTGTATTTAGGGGTGCTAGCCTGGCTTTGGAATTGTTCTCTGCCTTCCTGACTTGCTATATACGACGTGAGTTGCCTCTTCCCTGATGACTGATGAAAAAGCACATAAGTCCACGGGTTGGGAACATGAAATATTTTCCATAAAAGAAGTATTGAAATGGAAAATCCCCAGTCCAGCTGGCTCTACTCATAACCTGGCTAAGGAGCGGAGTGTTGCTTGAGAGGTGGTAAACAGCATTTGTGACCACCCTGGTTAGCTGGGGGGGGGGCACATTCTGCTCATGTTCACACCAGGGATCATGCAACCCCCATCCCAGCCCGTGAGTGGAGCCTTACTTACCATGTCCTAACCAGCAGACTGTGTAACAGATGCCAACTTCAGAAGCTTTTTTTAAACTTTATAATTTTTGACAGTGAGTGCATGTTTTGAAAAATGTTTCTAAGGTTTACCAATATTACCAGGTTTTGGGGTGGCTGGAGTCTCCTTCTAGATGTCATTTCTAGGTTCTTCCTGTACTGAACAAAGAATTGATCAAGGCAAACCCAAAGGGGCCTAGGAGATAGCTCAGTGGCTTAAGTACCTGCCTAGCAAGCACAAGATCATGAGTGCAGTCCCCAGTACCATCAGAAAAAAAGACAAGCACAGAAGGTAGCCGGGTGTGGTGGTGCACACACCTGTAATCCCAGCACTTGGGAGGCTGAGGCAGGAGGATCAGTGTGAGTTCGAGACCACCCTGGGCTATAGAAGTGAGCTCAAAGCAGCCTGAAGTGAATAGTGAGACCCTGTCTCAAAAAGATGGTGGGGGTGGGAGGGGGACAGAAGGTGGTAAGGAGGCTGAGGCAAGAGGATCGCTGTGACTTAGAGGCCAGCCTGAACTGTGTAGTGAGACACTGTCTCAAAAAGAGAGACAGAGACTCTGCAGAAGGAGTTGGGCCAACTAACGTAGGGGAAAATACCCTGTACAGTGTGCAAGTGGACTATTATCCATGGAAGAGAGAGCACAGCACTGCAGAGCCCCATGGTCACTGTCCTGCGTGTCTGTCCAGTCCTCTGGCTGATGCCAGATCAGGCCCATCCTCGGGAAGACTTGCTTGAGGTCTCAGAGAACTGCTCTGCCCCAGTGTATCCTGGAACTTTGTAATTAACAGATCCCCTCTGCTTCCCCAGCCAGTCTGCCACACCCTAATCTCCTGCCTAACCAGCAGTGTGTATTTCCCTTTCAAAAATTAAAAAAAAAAAAAAAAAAAAATCTGACCTTCCCGCTGTGTTCCCTATCCCCAGCGATCTCCTCCAGCTGTTTTAAACAGGTGTTGTTTAATTCTTTTCATGACAGTGGGGGTGGGGTTTCCTCCTTCATACCTTTTGGTAGTTGAGGTCATTGTCCTTTCTGCTCTGGGTGGGGTGCGCTGCCAGCGCAGCATCCGTGTACTGCACATAGGAAAGTATCTGGCACACAGCCATGCAGCTGGATTATCCAGATGGCCTGCCTGGCTTTGAGCACACTGCCTCATGCCCCTGCCTCGTGCTAAGTAGCCAGACACTGAAGTTCCTGCTGGCTGTGGGCACGGCTGGTGGAGACCGAGGGCATCTCTGGGGCGTCTCGCCACCCATCCTCTAGCCCCCTTGCCACCCATCCCGTCACAGGGAAATCTGCTGGGGAAGGCGCTTGCTAGACAGTCACGTCAGAGAGGAGGATGCCACAGCACCACAGGCCTCGATCAGCGGCCTTCCCACAGGTCACAACAGCATGACCAGAGCACTTGTGGGTGTCGGGTGCTCCCCTTGGACGTTTCTGGTGGGGCTGAGCCGATCGTCACACTCCTGGAGGCATCCGTTGAACACCGGAGAAGTAGAAATCTGAGTGACTCTTAGTTAATGGGGTGTAGGAAAGAAAATGCGAATGAGGGGCCTCTTAGTTTAATCCCAATTCCCAGTACAAAAATATAAAAGTAAAGCTAAACCTAATGATGCAAGTAATTCTCAAATGTTCCTAATCTTGAGCTGCCTCTCCCTCCCCCTTATCTGGGATCCAACTCGGGACCTGGCACTTGCCAGGCAGGCACTTACGCCAGTGAGCTATCTCTCCAGCAAATGTTCCTACCCTTGAACATCCCAAGGAATATGCACGCCAAATCCTGAGGTGTGTGGATCAGCGGTGGCTGTACATGTGTGGCCACTGTGTCTCTGCATATGCAACCAGTGGTACTCATCTAGTTTATCTGTTGACCAGAGGAAATCTTTAACGTTAGCCCAGTTAAGCCTTTGTAGTTCCTAAATGATTGAGATCCAACACTGTCATATGGATTCCATTAGCCATAAAAATGTTTTTTGGTTTGGGGGGGGATTTTTTTTTAAGCTATATAGTCCAGGCTGGCTTTAAACTCGGCATGTAGCTCCCACTGGCTTCCAAATCGTAGCAGTCCTCCTGCCTCAGCCTCCCAGGTGCTGGGATTATAGGCATGTACCAACACAACTGGCTTTCAAATGTTTTTAAATTTTGATTCTTTACACGTTTAACCCATTCAATCCACAACTTGTTAAAATACCAAATGCCACTGTAAGTTTCTCAAGCCATAGGGCTAAATAAAGTTCTTGGTTTCATGGAGTTGACATCATATTAGGCAAATATGGGCCCAGCCGGATGGCTCAGTGGTCTGAAGCGCCTGCTTTGGAAAGCTTGGGCAGCTGCAGGGACCGAGGTTCGATCCCCGGCACCACATACAGCACCAGCCCTGCCCTCAGGGCAGTCTGAGCTTGCCATAAAAATAAATAAATAAACAAACAAAAGTTCTGAAACAAGAAAAAATAAAATAAAATAAAAAGTATTAGGCAAATAGACGACAGGGCTTGCTGGGCAAGAAGATGTGAGAGAGCTAGAAGGTGCCTCCTTATAGGATGAACAGGGAAGTGTTTAATGAAATAGCTTTGAGCAGAGACCTGAATAAAATAAGAAAACCTACGCAGCATGTGGGGATAACGCTGGAAAGGAGGGGCTAAGGAGAAACGATGGCAAGAGCAAGGGCCACGTGGCAGACCCATGTCCCTGTGGAGCTCAGTGGGATGAAGAGGAACGTGCAGACAGGAGAGGGGCAAAACCAGCGAGATTTTGGCTTCTACTCGGAAGAATAAAGGAAGCCTCATGAAGGCTTGTTTAGGAGTAGCCTGATCTGACTGACTTTTCTGTATTCTGGGAAGGCTGGGCAAACATGGAGATACAGACGCCAGCTTGAGAGATGGCTTTCATCATCTCCATGGAGACGGAGGGGAGTTAGGGTCTGGGCGGATGCGGGGAGGTGGTAACAAGTGACTTCTGGGCATACTCTGAAGGGAGAGCCAGAGAGCTTTAGGAAGGGCTTGGGGCCCAGAGCCCAACCTGATACAGGCCAAGTGTGCTGCCTGTTAGATTCCCAAGCAGGGACATCACCCAGGTCCAAGGTGGTGGTTTACTAGTCTGGGGTCAGGGAAGTGGCCCAGTCAGAGGTGAGATGTGGGCACGGTTGGCAGATGGACCCGTGGGTGTGGTAATGAGAGCCTCAGGTGTGGTGGTGGCGTAGTGTGGGGCTCTTCTGCCTGTGTCTGTTTCCCAGTGTGACCAGAGCCAGCTCATCTGTGTCCTGGGGTTCAGGAGGCTGCAGGAAGTGGTTTTCTTGGGGGCAGAATGGGCACCCATGTATGCAACATGGCCACTAGGAACCATTCAGGGTTCGCTGTTATAACTTAAAAATGAGGCCCTGAGACAGCAGAGTGGGGCTTGGGCCTCTCTCCACATTCCACGGGCTGTGTGGAAGCGTGGCGTGGGCAGAGGACAGGGTTCTCTGGTTGGGTTGTGCAGGGAGGGAGCTGCGGTGAGAAAAGAGTGAGTGGGCATGGGAATAGAGTCATGCTCTGGGATCGTGAGGAACTGAGGTTGGAGGCAGAGTCACAGCGGGAACAGCAGGGGTGTGGAGAGCCAGGTAATGGTGGTCACCCGACTGCCTGCCCGCCCCAGGGGGATGACTGAGTCGAGGGGCCTGGTGGTGTGAAGGAGCTGTGATGCTAGAGAGCAGGAAGGTGGTGCCCTGGTGGTGGTGACAAATCAGCCACCCTGGGCCTGGGTGTCTGCAGTTGGGTACAAGACAGAGGCAGAGGTGCAGAATCCCAGAAGCTGTAGCCAAGGAAGCAGCAGGCTCCTAAGAATCAGTAAGGAGGCGACCACAAATGACACTGAGGGGCTCCCTCCCAGCAGACTGAGGGAGGGCGGTAGCCTGGTTGTTAGCCTTTTCACTCACCCTTGGGACAGCAGGGCAGAGCTATAGAAGGTGCCGAGGGGCACGGCCAGTGGCAAGAGCCTCAGAGGGACTGAAGGAGGCCGAGCTTCAGGGAGCAGGAGCAGCCCCTGGAGGGTGGCGGCTGCCTGCACAATGACTTTCACTTCATTCAGGTTAAGATAGGGGAAGGGATTGTCAGGGGTCGGCTTCCTAGGGACAAGAAAGTACAATGATGGTCGTCAGGGACTGCGGTGTGGGCAGGACCAAGGGTGGCAGTATGGTTAGGGTGAATGGAGTTTTGGTTCAGGATAGTGCAGAGCTCTGGAGCTGTCTCCGGGCTGATGGTGCACAGCAGGAGGGATGTAATTCATGCCACTGAGTTGTATACCTCAAATAGATTTGTCTCTGCCCATCCCACCCTGAAAGCACCTGAGCTCACCCAGTCTCTTGGAAGTGGAGTAGGGCTTGGCCTAACTGCTGTAGGCTTTAAAAATAAATGTTCAATTTTATATTATGTTTTACCTACCTTTTGGTGGTTTGAGTTAAGGTCTCACTCCCCAGTACAGCGTCCTCAAGCTCCCAGCCCTCCTCCTGCCTCTGGACGTCCCCAGTGCCAGCATGACAGGCACGCAACGCTACGCCTGACTTTGGTGTTTTGCCACATTGTTTAAAAAAAAAAACAGAGAAATGGTCCAAAGGAAATCAGGAAGATAATGTGGGGCTGTTGGATAATTGAGTCTCAGTGGAGGCTGAGGCATGGGAAGTCAGGGAAAAATCACAATGGTTTTGCCTCCCATGGAAAGGGTGGAAAGCAGGGCTGTGGGACCCACGGATTTGTCTCCACAGTCTCCAGCTCATCATGGGTACCAGGCTCCAAGTCCTCTTCCCTGGGACCCAAAGAACAAGAGGGTTCTCTGTTATCCTGCGTCTTTGTTGTCCTCGAATCTGGCACCAGCCTAGTGTGCATGAAATGTGACTATACATTTGAATGGGTAAAAAAAAAAAAAATGAATTCTATCCAAAGAAAACACCAAGTGAGAATTTAATGATCTTGTTGAAAATCCAAATAAATTCTCCCCCAAAATGATGAAGAGTAAAAAGGAACTGGCCTTGGTCTCTGGAGGAGAAAGAAGATTGAGCAAAGGTGCAAAAGCACTCATTGTGAAACAGAAGTTTTAGACTAAAAAAAATTAAAATCACAAATGGAAAGCTGTAGCTGTGTAGAGTAACAGCTGCCTGTAGAAAGGATTACATGGAGAATTTGTAAATCAAGTTGATTATCTTCTGGTAAATAAAGTTATTAGCTTTGTAAAAATATTAAGATTGGTCATTTGTTGTAAACTCAAGTTTAAAGGGTTGAAGCCATCATGCCCTCTTCAGGTAATAAGTTTGTCTTTCCAACGTACAAACTAAAGAGATTTCACTGTGAATGTTCATGTGTTTACGTGTTTTTTTCCCCCTAAGACTTGCAGTGGGCTGCCTGCCAAGGTTTTTGCCAGGCGCTGATCACCCACGGACAAGTCAGAGAGGTCCAGAATGGTGGTGCTCTTGCATTGTGAACATGTTCTGCAGCTACCAGACTGTTGTCATGCCCCGTTCTTCTTGTTGTCGTTTTAGTGACAGCTATATTGTGCGCGTCAAGGCTGTGGTTATGACCAGAGATGACTCCAGCGGGGGATGGTTCCCACAGGAAGGAGGCGGGCTCAGTCGCGTCGGGGTCTGTAAGGTCATGCACCCTGAAGGCAACGGACGAAGTGGCTTTCTCATCCATGGTGAACGGCAGAAAGACAAACTGGTAATGGCAGACGTACGGCGCTCGGGTTAAAACAGCAATGACTGATTTCTTTACCTAAAAATGTAGCCTTCTTCACTTAGGGTTTTGTTGTTTGTTTTGTTTTTCTTTGACTTCAAACAGTGGCAAGAACTTCCAAAGTTAGAGCTCTGGGCCTGGTGCCAGCATTTTATTTGATTTTTCCATTTTCATTTCCTTTTCTCTTTCTTTCATTTTCTTTTCCCCCCAAAAATTTAAAACCTAATTCTCCTTTGACCACACACCATGTAACTCAAATGTTTAGAAGACTGGTTATCTTGTTTGCATCTTTGATTAATCTAATCAAGATGCCTTTCTTTCTGTCACTGTAACATGGTTTGGGAACAAACGTGTGTTCTTTATTATAATGAATCACATAAGCACACTGAACTGTCATGCAGGGTTTATTCATGGAGGTAGAAGACAAAGCACAGAGGCAGAATGTCACCTGACATTTGATGCCTTCTAAGTAAATAGCTAAAAGGTATCGTAGCTTTTATTTCATAACTAATGAATTTAGAAGAATGAAATAGTGGTATTGTACTTCCAAGATAATTATGCATCCATAGAAATAAATACTTGGAAGAGTGATCATTGCCTCACAAGAGTGGGGTGACTCACAGTTCATAACATAGCTTCTTGTGAAGGAACTTGGATGGCAGTTGTACATTTGTACATTATAGTAGAATCTAAGGTAGGAAGGAAAATACAATGTCAAATTCTTTTTTTTTTTAGACATAGAGTCTCGCTGTACAGTTCAGGCTGGCCTTGAGCTCAGTTTTGTAGCCCAGGCTGGTCTCGAACTCTCACTGATCCTTCTGCCTCAGCCTCCCGAGTGCTGGGATTACAGGCGTGCGCCACCACGCCCAGCTTCAAATTCTTTCAAATTAATGGCCATGAGGGAGATAGCAGAGCAGTCTAAGTGCCTGCCTGGCAAGTGCAAAAACCACAGTTTGATCCCTGGTACCATATGCCATACTGGCCCTACAACACTGCACACAGTGCCAGTCACTGAGACCAGGTGTGGTAGCACTTGCTGTAACCCCACAGTGTTGGGGTACATGAGACAGGAGGATCACTACAAGTCAGAGCTGTCTAGCGCCACCCTATACCAAATAAGTAAATAAAAGATTTTTTTAAAAAAGAATAGGCCGGGCGTGGTGGCTCACGCCTGTAATCCCAGCACTCGGGAGGCTGAGGCAGGAGGATCGGTGCGAGTTCGAGACCAGCCTGGGCTACAAAAGTGAGCTCAGGACCAGCCTCAACTGCATAGCGAGACCCTGTCTCAAAAAGACCAAAAAAAAAGAATAATGGGGGCCCGCAGGATGGCTCAGTGGTCTAAAGCGCCTGCTTGGGGAAGCTTGGGCGGCTTCAGGGACTGCGGTTCGATCCCCGGCACCACATGCTGCACCAGCCCTGTCCTCGGGGTGGGTTGAGCCGGCCATAAAAATGAGTGAATAAACAAACAAAGGTTCTGAAACAAGAAAAGAAAATAATAAATAAAATAAAATAAATTCTTTAAAAAAAAAAAAAGAATAATGGCCATAAATAAGTACAACAATAATAATAAAAATTAATGGCCATAAACGTTTACTTAACCACAAAATGTATATGTAGATGCCAGTGGATGGGTGAGTATGCAGCAGAGTAGAGGTCTCAGAAATGCAGACAGAAGGAGAATATGGTAGTATTACATTTGAGACCCTTTATAGCAGCATCTGTTGGGTTTTATGTGTTAAGTATGCCAAGTTAATCTGCACTTATTTGCAACCACTTCTCATAGCATAAAAAACTTACAAACTAAACCAGCAGTTCTCAACCTGTGGGTCATGACCCCAGCAGGAGTCGAATGACCAAAACACAGGGGTCGCCTAAAGCCATCGGACAATACATATTTAAACCCATGCTATGCCGTGGTGAAATGTTATTTATTGGAATTAGTAATAAATATTTCTCAACATATAATTAAATATTGTTTTGTGATTAATCACTATGTTTAAATTATGTTTGATTTATAGCAATGAGAATATATAATGCATATCAGGTATTTACATTCCAAATCATAACTGTAGCAAAATTACAGTTTTGAAGTAGCCACCAAAATTATTTTTTGGTTTGGGGTCACCACAACATGAGGAACTGTATTGCGGGGTCACAGCATTAGAAAGGTTGAGAACCACTGAACTAAACAAAACAATTTGTAAATATTACCATATATGTATTAACAGAAATGCTATTTTCCTACCCGATTTGTATCTGGAAATTCAGAGGGAGGCTGCAGCTAATTTTAAAAAGTATTTAGGAGAGCTGGGTAGGATGGCTCAGTTGTCTAAAGCACCTTCTTAGGAAAGCTTAGGCAGCTGCAGGAACTGCAGTTTGATCCCCAGCACCATATGCTGTGCCAGCCCTGCCCTCAGGGCAGGCTGAACCAGCCATAAAAATAAATAAACAAACAAAAGTTCTGAAACAAGAAAAAAAATAAAATTTAAGAAAAGAGAGAGAATTTTGCAGTGAATGCAGTATAATCACATTCTCAACAAAAAGTGAAATAGCCACCATTGATCTAACCTTCTGTGTTAGCCCACTGGCCCCTGGTCAGGTTGTATTAGTACGTGTTTATAGGGGCCGGCGGGATAGCTCAACAGTCTAAAGTGCCTGTTTGGATTAGGAAAGCTTAGGCTGTGGTAGGGGCCGAGGTTCGATACCTGGCACCACATGCTGTGCCAGCCCCGCCCCCAGGGCAGGCTGAGCTGGCAATAATTAGAAGGAAAAAAAAGTACATTCTTATAGCAGCTTGAGTAATTATAACGAAGAAATTAGGACTCAAAACCCACCACAGTGACACATACCTATAATCCCAGCTACTCAGGAAGCTAAGGCAGGAGCAAGTTGGAGGCCACCCTGGGCAACTGAGACCCAGTTCCAAAACAAAAGTAAAAATCATAAAGGCTGGTAGAATACTTGCTCAGCATGCACAAGGTCCTGGGTTCAATCCCAGATTCTGCGCACACCAGAGGCTTCCTCGTACTTGTAACCCATTTGTGAGGCTTGGACCCATTATTTGCTGACCCCTGACCAAACCAGAACCCTTCTGCTCAGGGCAGGGGACAAGGCATGTGGGAGCTCTGCTAAGGGGTGAGCTGCTGAGGGATGTGGGTGGCAGTCTCAGAACCCCAGTGTCCTGGTGAGGGCACAGTGCGCTCTGCTGCGTCAGCAGTGCTGTCCTCGGGGTTCCAGCGAAGTGCAGCCTTGACACTCTGTGTGTGTGTCAGGGGTTGGGGGGTTATTGTTTGTTTGTTTTTAGTTACATACTGGGGCCTGTGAGCTTAACTGTCATTGTTTCTATGGAAAGACAGAGACACATATTTCATTCACAAGTAGTTACATAATTTTCCGTAAGCTAGAAGATGTTTTAAATTTTACTAGAAGTTGCATATAAATTAAAACTTTCTGGATTTTGAATCTTATTTTAGAGGGATGAGAGTTTATTCCTTAAATACTGTAAGAAACCATGTTACAAGGAGAAATTAAAAACTAAACTGAGCTGATGGCCCCAGTAGTTGGCCCATGTTCCAATCAGTAGGCATTCTCACACAGAACTTGGTGGGAATTTGAGCTGGCAAAGTTCTCTGAAAGGCAGTTTGGCAGGATGGTACTTTTTATTTTACGATTTTTCCCCCTAAACAGAGTCTCCCTATGTCATTCCTATTGGCCTTAAATTCATGGCAGTCCTCCTGCCTCAGCCTCCTGAGTGCTGGGATTATAAGCCTGCACCATCATGCTCTGTTAGGGTGGTTTTTGTGGTGGTTGTTGTTTTTTAATGTATTGGGTACTACACAGTTGTGACTCATAGTGTCAGACTCATGATCGTCCTGTTTTCAGCCTCCCCAGCATCGGGGCCCACTCTACATGCCGGTTGGTGGGTCTGGCGCAGCGTGTCGTTGCCAGAAATGCATATCTAAAATACTATCTTAAAGAAATAAGACTTATAATCACAAAAACACGTGTGGGCAGCAGCAGCTCTTAAACTTGCTTTGGCCTCAGGATCCCTTTATAGAGAACCCCAGGGAAGGTTCTTTGTTCTGTTGATTTACAGCTACTTATGTTTATAAGATGAGAAATAAAACTGAAAAATTGTGAGCTCTTTAGCGTCATTAATGTAAATGACACTGTTTCTGACAAATCACTGTGAATCTATTTTTACAGAACAAAAGTAATATACAGAAAGCACCACTGTTTGACAGTTTTGGAAATCTTAATAGAAAAGAGCTGACTTCTAATATCTTTCTCGTTATAATGTCGTGCCGTGTCATTTGGGTTGAAATATATGAAGATAGGTTCTTGGAAAGGAAATATTTTTGGTTGGTTGATGTTTTGTCTTTTTTATTTTGTTTGAAACTGGAAATCAAACCCTGGACCTCGAGCTCACCAGGCAGCTGCTGTGCCACAGAGCTGTTTCCCTGGCCCCCTAGGGAAAAATATTTTAACAGCCTTTTCAGATAAATTTAGGTTTTTTTGTTTGTTTGTTTTTTGGGGGTCGGGGATTGAACTCAGGACCCTGTGCTTGCCATGCAAGCACTTAAAATTTAGATTTTTGATGCTACATCAAAACTCTACCAGTAGCAGTTTCTTAAGTGAGGAACCTGGAATCCATTGATAGGAACTCTTCCTACTCTTCCATATGCTAAAGCCTGCTGGTTTAATTTTTC